>CALSCE010000016.1:6903575-6916333 GCA_943593645.1 Bovichtus variegatus | reverse complement strand
GTGTGTGTGTGTGTGTGTGTGTGTGTGTGTGTGTGTGTGTGTGTGTGCGTGCGCATGTGTGTGCGCGCGTGTGTGTGTGTCGTACTGACGAAGACCGTGAGAGCAAATGGAGGAACAGATTTATTCTCCCCTCAGAAACTCACAGTGTGAAATGGAGGAGCAGATCTCACGTTGGACAGCTGAGCGTGCGTCCAGATTTTATTTTTGTACTTGTACATTCGAATATTATCAGTTGCAGTTGAAATATCCACCTGGGATCCCGCACATGCCGTTGTATAAAGACACAAAGAGCGAAGCGCTGGTGAAACAGGCGGGGGTCTGTCTTCTCTCACTCCTCCTTTCCTCGGACTGATGCTTCTTCACGTGACACGGACAAACACTCTGCTCTCTATCCAATCACAAGTGTACAGGAAAACATGGAAGTGGTCATCTCAGAGCCACGGGGGCGCCACTCGTGGCGGGCACGGTCCAGCCAGCATGCTTGCACCTACACTGAGGATGAAGAAGACGGAAGTCCGTCGTGTATTTAGGAGACGACCTTAAATGAATCTGGTGTCCGAGGCTATTTTTTTTTTCAGCAGTTAGGCCATCTGTGTGTGTACCGGTCGATACTTACCAATCAGTGTATGTGAATGTACAAATGTGTTTTTTGTATGTCTATTTGAGTTTCGCAAGCAAGAAGGGGGCTTGGTTGAACTGAGCGGCAGAGATATTTGCAGTAGGTCGTCAAGTGTCCATATGTCCAACTGCTTCCCAAACATTATCACCTGGTTCCAGTGGTACCAGGCGACGATATCGGCGTCATTAGTGGTAATCAGCCTGATGGATGGGGGCTGCTCCACAGGATGGTGTCATGTCCCCTGTGAAACCAACAACCTGCTTTCTTCTTCGTGTTCATAACGTTACATGTTACTTTCACTTCACAAACACATTTTAACCCAAACCACGATGTTTTCCTAAACTTAACCAAGTGGTTCTGTTGCCGAAACCTAAAGTTCTGTTCAAAACGTGACATTTCATTCAGTTTCACAGCTTGTCGTTTCTACGTTTCGTGTGAATAGATGATAAAACCCCTTCTGAGCCACACCCATCAGGCTGATTATCACTGACGGCGCCTGACAACATTGGAAAAGTGTGACGTGATTCACTCTAAACCACTGTTCTGCTCCAGGAGAGTGTGTATGGTCTGCATTGTGGCGTCCCTGCTGTGACTCTGCTGCTCATACAGTATGTAGAGACGAGACAGGCTCAAACTCTCCGTTATATAACCACAGTTTGTATCTCTTTGGGAACTTGATCAACTTTCTGTGTACTTTGCATGCATGCTATTACACATCAGAAGTGTTCTAAGGGTCCATCTTTGATTTTATCAAGTGCCAATGAGTCCTGCCATCTCTAGTTGGCCAGTTGAGACGTAAGCTGATGGGAAACGTTACCCGGCCACCACCCCTGTCCTCGCACTGATGATAAGAAGCCGAGCTGCGTGGGGTCAGTTTGAACAAGTGCCAAAAGATCCTGTTTTTTCAAATTGTTCACTAATGTGTCAAAAATCGGTTTATGCTTTACAGAGGGAGCGAAGCTCTCATGTTGGAGTGTAGAGCCGGTTAAAGTCGAAGCTTGCATCACTGGAATGGTGAGTTTTGAAACTCGTGAAAGGTACAAAACATAAGCAGGGGGAAAAGAGATCTGGGAATGAGGAAAACCGTAGTACGTTTCATGTCGCGCGGACACGTCTCCTGACTTAAACCAAAACGTTGCAGGTTAAAAGGCTGATGTAACCGTCCAACCTTCTAGCTGCATGACAACAAACTGTAGATTTCATCGTCGATAATTTCATTTTCTTCCGGGATATATGTTCGCTTGTTGTTTACGTCAAGTACTTGAAAATAGGTAGTATTAAAAGGTTTGCACAGTACACCGCAACTGTGTGTGTGGAGAGCATGACAAGCAGCAGTCGTGGGTGAAAGGTGCTTCTTTTCTCTGTGGCCTTAGATACCCACCTGCTTCGTGTTCCTGATCTTATTAGTCCTTCACTCGGGCAAAGCGGTTCGCTGCTTCGGAGCCCAATAGTTTTCCAGTGATACCCAGCACTGGCACTCTTCTGAGAACTGTCTTAGCGAGATAAAGTAAAAGGAAAGGTGAAAAGGGTACGGCCGGGCTCAGGCAGACATTGCCTCGCTCAGCACTCGGCTCGCCTGAGCTGTTTGAAGAGAAGTGTTGAGAAATGAGGAGAGAGGGAGAGGTAGAAAGAGGGAGAACCCCTTTAGCTCTAGTTTCCTGCTCCGGCTTTGAAGCTGCTCTTTGATCTGAGCCAGTTGTGTGCACAGTGTGATCAGGAGATGGAGAGAAGGAAAAAAACATCAAACTAACAGGCAAGGAGAAATGTAGGATGAGGTGATGATTGACATGCTATTACTGTGTCCGACCAGTGGGGGCAGAAGTGGCTGTAAATTGTTCTGTCACGTGAAAAAAAAAAAGCCCCTTCTCGCTCCCTGACCCCCCCCCATTAACAACTATAGGTACACGTATACATTCGGCCTACATACACACAACATAAAGCTTCTTCCTTTTGATTAAGGTGTCTTCCCAATTTCAGCAAATAGAATTGTATCCTCCTCATACCTCACATTGCTTGTATGGAGTAATGCTTTTTATCATTTTAAGGACCTAAATGCCTTTTCCTTTTTGCAAGGGATGAAAAATGTATGTTTATTAGAGTCTTTCCAACTCTTAGATGAGCTCCGCCGTGTTCAGAATTGTGACAGACGTAATCAGAGGCACACAAATTGGTGGAAAGTGGCTTTGATTTTCCTCTCACGGATCATTTATATCAGGATGTTTCCTTTTGTCTTGTGTGAGATTTTTTTGCATGCATTTTAATTCATGCTTTAGTTCCGCCTGGTATTCCATATCGATCCACACCGTCATTACACTAACTGCAATTCTTCCTGAAAGCCCATCTGTGCACGTCTTGCATCACAGCTGAATGCACCTTGTTTTTGTGAAAGAGATTTGTTTTGTGTGTGTGTGTAGCCTGTGCCCATGCTGTACACTCATTTCTGGGAACATTTTAATACAGTTTGAAGTGAGAACATTTCTTTTTTTTTTACTTTTTCTGCAGAGCAGAATCCCATTTGACTGCCAGTTGTGTGAGATATGGAGAGATGTGCATAAACACAACCTCATTTCAGCTCTAGCTAATTGCTCATTGAAGATGCTTTTTGCACTTTTTTTGCCCTCAGTTGTAACATGTTGCCGAAGAGATGGTGTTGTGGTTTTGACTGGCACGTGTCATTCCTTACACAAAACAAAACATTTAATCCGCATTTTTGTTTGCTTTGGCATCAGACAGAGGAATTGAAATCCCGATCAATGTATTACTCTCAAGTCAAAAATATCACCAAGTATAAAATGAGTATCCTTCCATTTTAAACACATTGTGAACAACCCCTTTGTAGACACTGGAGTTCTGTAAAATAGTTATTACTGGCAATGATGACGATGATGATAATAATAATAATAATAATAATAATAATGGCTGTCTGTTATTCTTGTTTTATAAAAGTGTTGTGAAAATTGTAAGAAACTTAAAGTATTTAAAAAAGGTTGTTCTCTTGTTTTTTTTATTTGCTTTGATTTTGTTATGATAATATATTATTGTGTACCTATTGTAAATATGAAGCACACCTATTTTGCAAGCCAAGGATTCACTTTGTACTGTTGTTATATATAAATAAACTTTGCTGGTTAAAAATTGCATAGAGCCGAAATATGTATTCGTGTGTCTTTGTTGAGCCCCCTCCCAATTTGGGAAAATAGAGAAGAGGTCATTATAAACCCCCCATGCACACTCACCGAAGCTACAGTTCCCATAATGCTCTGGGGGATGTAAACAGGAAGTACAATGTCATCAATTAGTCAAATGCTGGCTACAATTTAAGCCCCGTTTGTGTGTTTTTGGCGTATATTTGTTTATATTTCGGCTAATTGGACCAATAAAAGTATACCGAATAAACTATTAGCAGTTGTTGTTTGCAGTGTGCAGATGGATATACAGACAACTTTCACTGGATCACTTTGATACTGAAAAAACGTAAAAATGTGGCGATTCTCAGGCAAGATCTGGAGTTATAAGGAGCGTCTTTTTTTAAAGGATTTCCAGGCAGATTTACGGACGTTTATACTCAACGGACATCGCAGATGTTGGTATCCTCGCAAAGTGTAAGTCACGCTGAATATGAATATGTGTGTATTATGTCTTTGTGGTGACTGGATTATGACTCCTAGAAAGAGTTCACAGTTACTCTATTCCTGTTGTTTTCAGAACACCTGCATATCTGTCCCAGTTAGAGGTTTTGGAAATGTGTTACTTCTAGTTAATAGACATAAGAATCATAAGTGAGCAAAAATATAATGTTTGAAAGTCTATGATGGTAGCTGGCTAACATTTAATCTAAAATAAAATGTTGGGTTGGTTGTGCCCATTATAAACAATATACATTTTGTTGGGGCATTTTCAGAGATTAAAAACTATTTTAAAGGATTAAAAACAATTGTTATATTGTTAGATCATTTTTATTATTTTGAATGGTCAACAGCAACATTATTAAAGACATTCCTGCTGATGAATTGCTTAAAAATGTCCAGATATTTTATTCAATTTGTTTTCTGGTTCTTGTTTGAATTAAATGTTCAAACTGTTTCTATTGGTTTGCTTCATTTTAACATTGTGCCCAACATGACTTTAACACTGATCCCCTACTAATAGAAAACATTTATTTTATAGCTGAGACCTTACATAAATAACATAACATATATTATGAATAGAGAGAGTGAAAAGTGTGCCAACCACCACTTGTCCCCCCACATTTGCCTATATTTGCCTGAGGTTCCTCCTTCCTCACATTACAGTTTGAAAACCTCCATCCTAAGGTGTAGGCCAATTTCTGGCCCCCGTCAGGCACATCTCCAAACCCCCACATACAGGCGCCAGGCAGACACCCACAGGCCAGCCCTCTCCCATCCCCTGTAGCTCTGGCTTTATCTTGATACATCCTGCATTCCCCACTCTCTTCAGGTTTGCGGCTAACAGAAGAACCCATGGCTGTAACATGCTGAATTGCAGTCGTTTGTCTTCATGCAACTCCGTTAGCTGAGACTGTGCTCAGCTTCTCTGCGCCACCACAGCGGCTGCAATCACATTAGGTTGCTAATGGAAGTGTGGGTCAGTGTGTTTAGCTGGAATGAAATGGCCCTGAGGTCGGTGATTCCACAGAGGAAGATTGTGTGGATGACCACTGAGGCACTAGCTCATGAGTTTGTCCACTCTCCGGATGCGGCCGTCTTTTATTACAGAGGAAACTGTAGAGCGTAGTGGATGAGTGGGCAGAGAGCGAGGCAGGAAGGAGGTTCGGGTGCCTGTGAAAGCGTCGAGTAAAGTCCCCTGCGTCTCTACCAGCTTATTCTCTAATAATAATCGCATTGCCGTTGTGATTGTTGGCTGTTTTCATCATCCACACTGTGAGAAAATCAATTCTGGCAATCATACTCCCCTTTGCACAACATGAGTACCTAACTGTGTCATACCTGTGGCAAAAGCAGTGGTCATTCATTTTAAATGACGTTAATTAAAAAGTGTAGTTTGACAGTTTACGAGGTGGAGTAGTGGTATTCTCTCGGGCTTCCTGTTGCTGCCAGTTTATCAAGAAATATGTATTCTATATCTTGAGTCCCTTGGCCACCCCTGCTCCGGTATTTCCTCTAGGGAAGGTTTAATCCCCGCTGCTTCTAATCCTGTACTGCTGAGACCAATTCAAATCCACGCGGGACTTAACGCCCTGTAATGCCTTTACAAGTAGTTGCATAAAGCTGACATCCCATTCGTTCTGGGTAGGATTCTCAGCCTGGATTACAAGGCAAATTCTGAAATAATTAGGGTAATGTGAGTTGGCAAAAAAAGAATGCCACGGGTGATTTCTGCCCTATTTTAAAGAATAGTCTGTTATTATTCCGCAATGAAAACAAACGAGCCCCGACGTCTCGTTGGACCCCAGTGCTTCTCGATCTGACCCTAATGGTTTGTTTCCACTTTGCAACCGATTCAGATTATTTTAGGAAAAGTGAGGCAAACCACTGTAGCTCATGCCTGTCACTTTGTAGCCATATATTTCATTAGAAAGAGAAAAGTTTCCCTTTCCCATTTCAAAGACACCATCCTGATGACTTGCATCTCTTTAACGTAATGTAAAACTCTAACCTATGCTACACTACAAGTAACGAGGTTGGAATTAGTAATGTGAGCTAATAAATCATTTGAGGTCTTTAAATTTGACTGATTGGCGCCCCAGTAGCTCACCTGGTAAGATAATCTTAAAATATACTATCATCAAAGGGAGAAAAAAAGACCCAAAAAGCGGCGGCGATACAATCCAAAATACAGGACCGTCTGAAAATGAAAGCAAAGAAGGAGCACCTTTTGACAGAGAGAAGACAGAAGAAGCAGCACCGAGGCTGAACAGAACACAAGAAAGAGATGTGGGTGCTGGTGGAAGTTGGTCGGAAGGGAAATTGCGAACGCATGTGAATCCAGGTGTCATGAAGTCTCAGCACAGGCTCTATTTATAGCCTGGCTTCCCGCTGTTGGAGCTGTCATTCTCGGTGTTGCTCTGCAGCCCGTCTCGCCTGCCGCCCGCTAGCCTGTCTCTCATTAGAACTCCACAGTACAGCACACGCCCTGCATAATTCACAGGTCGGAGACTCATTCAGCAGCCTGTGTTCGCCTCACACACACGGGAGATAGTACGATGTTCGAAAACGGCACACACATGAACAAACAGGTTCATAACAAGAGCCGGGATTTATCCACGTTCAAAGAAAAGGCAAACAGCATAGTTATTAACTAACCGCTTCGCTCATGCATGCGCGTGTAGGAAGTTCCCCCCCGGCCATTGGCCGACAACACGTCCTTCCACTTTTCTGAGCACTGGGACTGTCCCTATGAGCGGGCCAGGCTGACCATCGGTGTCGTTCTCTGGATGTGACTTGTCCCTGCTCCCTTAGATGGTAATGAGGCTCTCCCACCAGGCCCACTGACAGCCTCCCGTTGTGTGGCCTCATCTCTTTTAGCACCGCGCAGCAAAAACAAAGAGGTGGGAGGATGGTGTCCATGCGACCCAGTGCTCCCGGTACACCCATACCAACTGTGCTTCCAAAAAGCGCCGGCGTAAGTATTTTTTAAGCTATGCAAATACACAGGGACATTAAAATACACAAGTGCACCCCGCAAGAGGGTTATGTTGTGCATACGAAGTCACAGAACGCGCATAATTAGATTGTGTGTGTGTGTCTGCTCCCTGTGTACCCACACACACTTACACACAGTGACACAAACTCAACTACCCTGCTGCTGTCAGGCACAGGGTGCAGGTGAGAAACGCCTGCCAAATTTCCCGAGCTGGAGCACTCGTTTGCATATGCAGATGTTAATTACCACTGGAGCTTGTATGGGCCAATCAGCATGCTGCTGGAACAGCTTGTGCACCCCCCCCGCACAGGTTGCCGTTTCCACAGTTACTCCCCTGGCTGATAATAAAGATAATCACCGCCGATTTCCTTCATGGCTCATTTTCCCCTGCTCTCTTCTGAAAGGCCAGAGCGCCGCTGTCTGATTCTCCACGCTGAGCTCTTATCAGCGCGCCAGGGCCGAGGACTGGGGCGGGGGGCCAAGTCGACACACCACCTGCCACACACGCTCACCAGAGGGGACAGATTCGTTCAGTCAGGATCTCCGATATGGAGGGGTAATGAGTGCGAGATCATCCATCCGGTATGGTGTAATTGTGGTTGGAATAAAGTCGTGGATGAGAGCAGGTCAGATGAGATGAGATCAGGTGATGATTGTTATCACACAGACTGACAGCGTGGAGCCTGACCTGCTCACTTACAATGAAAGTAGTTTTTCAAAAACCGTGACATTAAGACTTTTCCCGCTAAATAAATAGATAATATCCGTCCGATATTTTGAGAGTGCTTTCTCCTAAGCCCTTCGTGGTAGTTAAAATGTCCAAAAGGTGATTAATCAGAATATTAAACGTTGACTGCCATGATTTTTAAGACCTTTGCACACCAGGGGCTTTGTTTTCGCGCACATTGATATATATTTTTTTTACTTGTTTTTTTCATGAATACTTTCACACAGAACACAAATATTACGTGGCAATAAGGGTCGTTTTTTTTCCTGATCTTTCGCACACCGAATAAAGAGCCTCCATGCGCCTATATTTATGAGGATTTTAAAACAACCAAGACTGCAAACTTTATTCCTCCTTTCTCCTTGCCTTTCAAAATAAAAGCCCTAGACATATAATATTTGCAGACGAGTATTTAGCATTTTCATGTCGTCTATTCGTCACACCGCCCCCCCCGGTGTGTCAAGGCCTTTATTTGTCATTATAAAGCATCATGTTTAAAACATTACACTACTTCCTTTAACAGTTAGTGTTTTATCTAACATGTTGCACACTGTATACTCAGTTGATGCCTCTTAAAGTGACCCATCTGTTATGGGCCCACACAATGGATCCAATTCCCACTCACTGTCCCACTCTCTGCCCCCCCACTCTTTATGTCTCCCTCCTCGTGCTCCCTTGAACCCATTGTCCAGATAGAAACGTGCCTGGGATTGCAAGGGCTCGCTTTCAGCACACTTCTTTGAGAATTATTTAAGGCTTAGGAGTTTCTGAGAAATGAATATTTGATGTGGAGGACCTGAGCGTCTCCCGACGAGCCCAGAGCAAAACTTCAGAGAACGACTGGCGTGAGGTGTACAGCTCCCTGCTTCAAAACACACACACACACACACACACACACACACACACACACACCTCATCCGCTCATCACCATATCCAAAAAAAACACTCCAGACGTTTTATGGTAGGTTGAATGAAAAGCTCTGCATCGTGAAGTCTGGAGGCTCCTGATCTGATGTTGGACACATGTTGTCTGAGACTCTTTTTATTTGCCGTCTTCCTTTACCCATTGGCTTAGTTCGTCTTTCTTCGAGGCCCCCTCACAATAATATGGGTGATTTTCCTTTTGTCAGCTCCGTTCGTTTAATATGGCAAGAGTTGGGCAAATGTAACACAAGAGGAGATGTTTAGTTTTTCCTGTCGCCACAAGAGTGCAGAGTTGAGTCCTTCAGAAATCTCTCTGCTCTTTGTGGCAGGCTCGAGATGCTTTTAAAAGCCCGGTCCTGCAGTGCCATCTCATGGACTACTGTGTGAAATAGCTCTGGGCTCATATTTTCCTGTAAAATTAAGCACTCAACGGAACGAAAAGCAGTTAAAAAATTAAGTTAAGCCTGTAACTGCTAGTTTCATGTAAACACCTGCATTTACCAGTTCAGTAAGAGTCATTTAAGAAATAAGTATAGTCCTTCATATTGTGGTGAACCAAATGAATAATGTAAATGTTGAACATCTGTTTCAGCGAAGCTGTATTTGAACTTTATGTTGGTTTTTAATGGGGCCCCTAGGCACCATAATATCAGTCAATACAACTGGCTAGAATTACCCAGTTTTCTACTGCAAGACGTCTGTTACTGTCGACAATTTGATTTTCGTGAACGTGCTTCAGCGATAAATCGAACAGATACATGTAATGAGAGCCACATGAGCCGCCAGCTCTCTAATGAATTAATCCCACAGACCTTATCTGGCCATGTGCTGCCAGAACACACACAGTTTATTATGTACTTCCAGGATGCCAATGCTATGGTGGGGCGCTCTCATCTGCTCTCTCACTTTCTCTGCTCCCTCTTAGTTGCGATGGAGGAAAAGAACAATCCAGGATATTTATTTGGCACCAAAAACTGGAGGACTGTTTTGCATAGTGCAGATGAAAATTATAAGTTGACACTCTTTCGTTTCTCGTCCTCGTTCTTCCCCCTCCTCGCCTTTTTGTGGCACATAATAAAATCTAAAAAGTTATATAACTTGGACATTAAGGACAAATAAATGATTGCTCAATATAATTGCAAAAACTGGAATTACAAATCAAAAACGTGAAGCAGTGAAATGTGATTCGTAAAAATGCCTTTTTGAAGTACTTTAATGCTTTGCTCTCATTCTTTGCAAGTGCTTTCCTCTGCATTAATATGCATAGGCTCTTAATAGATACACTCCAAAGGAAATCTGGATGGTGGCTTTAAAGCTCCTGGGGTTATGATTGAGAATCTCTGAGACCCAAAGCGCTCCCAACCTTCACCAGCCTCTCAACCTTGAGCATAAATCACTTCAAGATGTCTACCGAGCCACCCAATCAGAGCCAATTAGGGCTAGTTACAGGCCTGCAGAGTTTGCCCTTTCCAAAAAAAAAAAAAAAAAAAAACCTAAGGGAAAGGACACGAGGAAGCTGGGGACGAAGAGGAGACTCAAAGTGAAGTTGTGGAGAGACAGAAAGTGTGTATGAGAGGATAATAACATGCTCTCCTACTGAGCTGGGATTTTCCAAAAAAGTGTTGTTGCTATGTTGACTCATTTTCCACACTGTGTTATGTTCCTGATCATACGTGTCCGAGAGTATGTCTGCGTTGGGCTGGGACCATGGGATTGATTCTATGAACAATAGGAGTAGACTCCCTCCAAAGGGGAGTGCTAAAGAAGAACATCTGTACGGGATCAAGTCCATGGAGAGAACGGAGGAGAGTTAAAGGTGGGAGGACTTTTTGGCTATGGGCTCCGTGTTTTGGAAAGTACAACAGTGCAGAACTCTCGATCAATAAAGCAATCAGGTCATGCATATCGCAACTAAACGAATAAGAGAGGGAAAGTTTCCCGAGATTTACACAAGATTATCGGCGGCGTGGATCAAATATTCAGTTTATTGTTCCTGCAGGATATATTCAACAGTATTGTGTGCGTTCACACACAAACATTCTTTGCGTTGATGTAATAAGAAAAGAGGCCTGTGTTGTATTAACAGTTTGCTTCTGTCTCCTCTGGCAGTGTGTTTCCCTCAACAGGACTCCTCAGTGGTGTCAGGTAATGCAATGGTGACATCATCTTCTGAAAGCTTTGTGCCTTCAATTTTCTTCCTTCTTTGTTTTTGGTTTAGTAATTGATACCAGCACCATTCGATTTCAGATAAGTTATGGCCAGAATTATAGTTTAAAACATTATTATTATTATTTTTTTTTAAATGAACATTATGTGAAGAGGTAACAGCGTTGCCTTTATGTCAACGACGTCTATGTATTGTGTTGCAGATCTACTGAGATTAGCAGTCTTAACTGACGCCCATTCGTCTGGTCCTGTAATACACTTGTTTCCACTAGAGGCGATTGTGAGTCGCCGTAGCGGCAGTCTGCACTTAGTCCAACATGAGAGGGCGTGTCAATCACGCTGAATGTCCAGGGTTCGTGTTTGCTTCGATAGTTTGATTATTGGATTAAATCCAAAGTGGCAGAAACGAGAAAACGAGCCACACCCATCTTTCTGTCCTCCTTGCCGCCAGGAGGCCGACATACCGGGATGAGAGCGGTTGGCAGCTGAGGTTTGCACTGTCCGACTTCGAGCCACCGACCAAAAGTCAGAGTTGCCGCCGTCGAAGTAGCCTCCTGGCGAACTAAAACACAAGTCGTTTTCTCGTCTCCACCGTCACAGCGTACACGGAGCGTACCGCTTTAGTGGCACAGTAAACACAAAGATGGCTAACGTTTACTAACGACTCTCAGAGTTGTGTCTTGTTGGCATTGTTGTTGAGTACGTGGCCATAACACATTGCACCTTTGACGGGTACGTCTCCAGGTACGAGGGATGCTCTGCATGGAGTATTCTGCAGATGTCTGGCTGTTCTGTCACCTCCAGTTTGTCTTCCTGTGTTGCTCTTTCCACCCGGCTCCCTCGGTGAGAAACTGGACTGTAGTGCTGCCCCGCCATCGTGGTGCGGAAACATTTGGCCAGGTCTGTCCCGTTTCACACGGTCTTGTGTAACAGGAAGGCAGGGCATCGAGATAGCACAAGCCATGAGGTTAAAGGTGAGTATAAATACGTTTCCATGTTTGTCTTTCTCTGGTTTGGTGTCATCTCTGGGTCTGTCTGCACGCGTCTGGCCTCACAGGGCAGGGTGGATTCCTGGCTGCTAGGAAACATCTTGCACAGGGAGAATGGCAGGAAACAGAAGAGGAATTTAGATGTGGGAGTGGCGATAGATGGGTCGGTCAGCAGGATGATGAGGGAGGAGAGGAGCCAATCAGGCTGAATGGAGACATTACACGGAGAGGGAGGATTCTCCATCGTTTCCTCCACTCTGTTGGTCAAATCATGATGGAAATCTGTGCCTGGGAAGTCTTTCCAAGCAAAGTCAGTCTGCATTCACCCTCCTAACAAACACTTGCAGCCCCACTGATGAAAGGGAAAGCAGGAAAGCCTCTCAGCTTCCAGGAAGGTTTGTTTTTTCACAAATGAATTGAATCATTGTGGCACAGATCCTATCTTATAGTGTCCCAGATAAAGTCACATTCAGCTCTTTTAATGGCTTAATGTTCTTTTCAGCTTCTTCACAATTACCAGTTAAAAACTAAGGAGAATCAACAACATGAACGAAACAGGTGTTAAACGCAGAATATGTACATTCCTGCCACTAGGGGTCTGAATGAAAACAATAACGAAAGCTGCGGTGAATCATGGGAGTTTGGTGTGGTGGTGCAGCAGCGGTGCATCATGGGAGTTAGGGTTCCTTCAGTGTTCCTGGTGCAGCAG
>CALSCE010000016.1:6798491-6813575 GCA_943593645.1 Bovichtus variegatus | reverse complement strand
AAATATTAGCAAATTAGCGTGACACTGCTATAAATATTAGCAAATTAGCGTGACACTGCTTATGTACCTATTCCTAACGGATTTTATTTTTATTTTTATTTTAAAAAACGGATATTTTTATATCTATTTTACAACTTATTTGTAGCGAAAGTTTCGACTGGCAAATTCGGCATATGTTTGAAAAAGAGAAAAACAAAAGATGGCACTATAGCAGTCAAATTTCAGCCCGTAAAACTATTAGCTCGCATTTTGCTCCCTGATGAAAACACGTAGGTGGGCGGTAACACATTACAGTTAAACTAACGATGTAAGTCTAAATGTAACCTCTGTTTACATAAGACATATGCCGAACATCGCGGTAGATCCTCAGGGTGGGAAAATGCGTTATATTGTGTTCAAATTAGTGTTTGTATTCGCTCATTATCAATACATTATTAAATCCGAAAACGTTACCATCAACCCACTCTAGCTTAAACTAGCTAGCTGTCCGTTAAACAAACGTCAATGAGACATTGTTTTAGTCTCGTGAGGGCTATGTAGTCGTTCTGTTTCCGTTTAGTTTTAGTAGTGCCGTTTGTTAAAGTATCGATTCAGTGTTTTAGACTTACCAAATAAAAATGTGAAGGATCGCTATGGCTGCTGCTGATCCACAATGGTGAGCTCGGTTCCCTCTTTACGGCTCTGGCTTCCTGTCGGAACAGGCGTGGCGTTAAAAACTGTGACGTATCTTGATCTGAGTTTTCGACATTTAGTCACCATGTAATTTAGGTCATGTAGGGTCATAAAAACCTCAAACACCATAAAACACCTCTTTATCAATGCCAATATTTTCATAATAATAATAATTATTATTATAATTATTATTATAATTATAATTATTATTGTTGTTGTCCCATTCTTGATTTGTAATATTCTTGATTAAAATTTAATTTAAAAAAGCTGATTTACAGGTGTGGGAAGTAATCGTCTACTCAGATCATTTTGGCTACTTAAGTAAAAGTAGCAATACTACGCAAAAGTACTAAAAGTCCTGCATTCAAACTCCAAAAATGACGCACCATGGCCCATTTCTGAATCCTTTATATCATTTTACTGGATTATAATCATTGACGCATTAATAAATTGTAGCTGGTAAAGGTGAGGCTAATTTTAACAACTTTACATACTACCGAGTTGCTTAACCTTATATCATAATGTATTAGTTAATTTATACTTCTTAGGATATTAATGATCTGAATCTTCAAAGTAACTAGTAACCTTGTTTTCTTCATATGTCTCTTGTTTTCTTCATATGTCTCCACCATATCTCTGGTTTTGTTTGTCTCCTCTCCCTTCCAGTGTCCTGCTGTTTTTATCTCTTGTATTTTGTAAGGTGTCCTTGGTTGTCTTTAAAGGCGCCTCCAAATAAAATGTATTATTATTATTATTATTATTATTATTAATAAAGTTAGTAGTGAGTAAAAAGTACAATAGGCTATTTCCCTCTGACATGTAGTGGAGTACAAGTAGAAAGTAGCATGACATGGAAATACTGAATTGAGTATAAGTACCTTTAAATTGCACTTAAGTACAGTACTTGAGTATATGTAGCCTATCAGTAAATAAATGCTACATCAAGAAAAATCCCTTTTTTGAAAAGATCTCTAAAATGAATGTGAATGCTAATCCTAACTTTTCCAGAAGACAATGACCTCTGCTGTGAACCCTACATGGCTATGAATGGTCACTCCTAATTACACATAATTTCAATGGTAACAATGTAGACAAACACAAAAAGGCATTCATAGAGCGTGATGTAATGGGGCCCAACCTTGGCAGGTTCATTATGAGGAAGTGATGGACTTCCCACTGAGCAACAACTTTTTGTTATTTTGACTCAATGTTCTATAACAATTTTTTCTCCCCTGCCCATTTATCACATGGCCCATTTCCCTTAAATATCACTTCCAAGTTCTTAAAAATAATACCACTTATGTAAGGTGTTTTTTTTTATTTTTGGAATCGAAAGAATAGAGCACATCCCGGGCGAGACTTGAGACCACTGAAAGTTTTATATCAAAGCTCAGGGATGATTTCTCTGCTTTCTAGCTGTCATGATTTTATTCTATGTCCAGCACTGAACATATTCCTCTGCCAGCACTAGAACTTATTTCCCATGCCATAAAACACCTCCCCGCTGATTCATTGTTTCAGGAAGAGATTAGTTTCCAAATATCTGGCTGAGGTATTTGCATTTCTTTATAATCTGAATAAACTATCCTTGTGTACATAGGCCTGCATCACTCATACAATATTCACTCCGATTGTGCCTGTTGAATAAACTCACTGAGACAGAAACAGCGAGCTTTTATTTACATTTTTATTTACACACCCTCCTTCGTTGAATCATCTCTCAAATCACACTCATATCAAACTAAAGCCAACACACTAGAAGTCTAGTTTTGAAGATGATGGGGATGGGAGCCATGCTGTTTGTGGACAGGATCCGTGGGTTTGGCTTCCCGCTCTAAACAACTAATTCTCTATTGTAGGACCTGTTTACATGGAAGCATTGAATAAAAATAAACACTAACTGTATTTGCTCGAGCTGCTAAAAGTAAATTCACATTCCAATGAATTAGGAATGTTCACAGGGCAACGCCTGGTTTCCTTTTTCTTCATCTTTCCCGGCTGGCATTGTAAACGTTGCTTCACTTTCTGTCCTTCTGTCTGTTTTGGGTGTGGACAGATTTTGTCACAGGAGATAGCGTCACAACCGTGCAAGTTACAGTCGCGAAAAAGAAAGTGGGAAAGGTTCCATTGGGCGACACGTTACGCCCCTGGCCCGATTTGATCCAATCGCAAGATGGTCTCTTAGTTTTGCATCAATTTTTTTGTCATTAAGCGTCTCTTTGTCATCCTTTTATTTATTTTTTTCAGTGACATTTTGTAAGTTTGGCCAGACCCCTTGGTCAGGGGGGCCAAGTGTGGTCACCTGCGCCCGGTGGGGACGGATCATTCCTCTGATTTCACCTCTCGGTACGGCAAGCGAGGCCTGAGCTGACGTGTATGTGTCTGTGTTGCAGGTGGCATTGGAAAGCTTATTTGAAATAAACCACAACGATGATCAATTTGATAAATGCTGAAATGACACACTCTGATAAACATGCTGATGTACGACTCTTCACAAATCATCTCGTGTTATCATAGAGCCCGAATAAAACCACAAACCAATGACACAGGGGGCTGATAGAGTTCCAGAGAACTGCCTCAGTAAAATGTAGGTCAATGAGTCCACTCGGGCATCCGCCTCATACGCACCTTCCTCTTCTTCTTGGCACGTTTGTGTCTTGCTTTTGTGCATGTGAGAAATATGCACAGAAATATCAGTAAGGATGCAAAACAACCCCAACGCAGCAATGTGTACCAAAACAACGCTCCTGTCCATGTTCTGGGAAAAAACAAAGATTTGATTAGTGACTGGTTCTCAGACATCCAACCTTTTGTGGATCCATTTTAATATATGAATGAATCTGAAATATATAATATAGTCTAACCTGTGGGAAGAAATCAGATCTTGATCAGTTTGATTGATTAGCAAAGGCTGCTTTCTTATGTCAGAGTGGATTTTCTCCATAGTTTGGCAGGAAGTCGGAGGTGGAGTTTTGGCCGTGGTGGTGCTCATTACGTCGGCACAGTCATAAATGGGTTGGCCTGTAATTAGAAATAAAAACATTACAATGGCTTTCTTTTATGAGCTTGCACTTGCAACAGGATTTCACAACGGCCTCAAAACAAATCAGACCAAATCAGTCCATTCCATAGAGCCATATATGTTTATAATGTATTATATTTTCCTATTTAAAACCTCTTTGTGTAGGATTTTTAATGTTTAATATATACAACTAATGTCATGGTTTTTTGTATGTTGAAAAATGTGATAATCCCGTTGAAAACTGGTACAGTACTAGTACAAATCCTGCACACTAGGGCTTTAAACCATTATGTAAACACTATACATAACCATAGTCATTTTGAAAACAATACTCATAATGAAGAATTATGTCAATAGAAAATAATGAACAATATCACAACTTTAACATGAAAGGTTTTACGGTATTTTTCTGCAATTTATGGCAGGTGAGTGTGATGAAGGCTTTTCAATATATATATTATATATATTATTTTATATACTCTACAAGAATGCTTGTAGTGATCGCACTGAGCTTTTTACAAGCTCAGGTCCAAGTTTACTGGGAAAAGTTCCTAAAATATTGCAGTACACTGAAAAAGGATGCACATTTTGTGTGTAGTAAATATACGTGTGTAGCAATGTCTAAACAGAAAATTCACCTTTGATCTTTTATGTAAAGTAATTTTGTGATTCTTAGTTCATTACTGTCACCTGGCAACTAATTAGCCAATTTAGAGCAGATATCACAAACATTCCCTGTGAATGAGAATTTCACTCAGAATCAAACTCATCAGTTTTGATCAGCAAGTCGTGTGCACGTGGTTATTGTGCCAATTGCACTTACTCTTTTTGCACACATGCACCAAATCCCGTGCAGTTTGTTTGGATGAATGAGAAATTAAAATCTGTCATGAACAAGAAATTAAGAATTGAGCCAAAGCATACGAGAAGTCACACTCGTATTTACTGTCATGAAAGCATTAGTATATGCCATAACCACACTCACCATTCATTGTAGTTGCATAAAGCACATTTATGTTCATGAACTTTAAAAGATGTTGCAAAGCAATTCTAAGAGATTCTGATCATTTCATACTTGATGTCTTAATCTTGTCTAACGTCCTTTTGGTTGTACTAGTGCTTACTGTTTTATGATAATAGACTTGAATCCAAACTGCTATAAAACAATGACATTCTATGATTTGGAGCATTTCTTATTAATCTGTGTGTTGACATTTAGAAGGTGTAATCACAACACTATAAACACGGGCATCATAAGAAGTGTTATTAATTTGTGCATTGATATTCACAGAAGAGAAAGCACCACATCCGTTCTTACCTTGCATATGAACGACATAGATGCAGCTTCTGTCTGCAGGCCTGAGAACCTGAACAGACACGCTATCACTCCTCTGACTGCTCACATCATTACTGGCAATACAGTAATACTGGCTGTCCTCTCCCACTGTGTTACAGTGTAGGTACAAGTGTGCCGACTGGTGAAGCAGAAAATCCCTGTCGGGTGTGTGTTGGTACCAGGCGTAACGAACGTCAGTGCCCTTTGCACAATCACAGCGCACCAGCACGGGCTGCCCCCAACATGTTGAACTGTCTGCCAGAGAGCTCAAGGGCCGAAGCCTGGGCTTAGATACTGGGACTGATGCGAAGAGAAAGCAAGGTATTCTTTATTCATCGGCTTGACAGTATATATGAACAAATGTCCAACAGCAGTCCCTAAATCTTATTGATAATGTGATAGTAATGCACATTTTACAAGCTAATCATTAAGGCGAGACACTACAGGCAAAAACTTAATTTTTATGCACTGGTAATTTGATATATTTTAGGCTATTTTGCTTCCATATCATGTGTTCTTTCAGACTAGTGGAAAGAAAACATCCGAAATCCACATTCAGGAGTTTATCTTACTAACTTTGTCTGTTTGTGTCTGTAGAGTTCTCCTAAATTCATCAAAAGTTAGCATGACATATTTAAACATAACATTTCGGAAAACTTAAAGTCTTAAGGTATGTAATGAGCTGGGGAAGTGCTGTAGAAAATATTTAATGATTTATGGAGTGATACAAAGAGATATCCATAACCTTTGACTCTAATATGTCAACAAAATGAAACGAGAACTTTGAACCTACTTTATCTAATGTGTACATTTCTGTTCTGGAAATGTGTGCAAATTAGCACAAATTCAAACGCATATGCATATTTAAACGTAACATTTCTGACAACTTGTAATAGAAAAATATATTGTTTTAATGTCAGTAATGAACTGGGGAAGTTTCCTGGTGATATGTATTAGTTACATTTTTTACCCTATTCACCTGCAGTGTCTCCCTTTAAAAGCTTTCATTCTTACCTTCAGTGATAACCACTTTAACTGAAGTCATGATGTCAGCATGTACTTTGTCAATCCCAACCCAGTACACTCCAGTGTTCTCAATCTGGAGGTCTGTGACTTTCACAACCAGCCCTCTGCTTCCCATATCTATGATGTGAGCCCTGTGAGCTTCTCCACTTTTACGTTCTGAATCTACCAAAATCTCACAGGTTACTCTGGACTCTCCTCGGCACCAGTACTTTTTATTGTACCTGTACTTGTTCATGTTGTACTTGCAGATGAGAATGAATTCATCTCCAATATGTGCTGTGATGGTACTTTTATCACACTGGAGCTGAAGACTAGCTGAAAGACAAAATCCAATCATGAAGCCGCTCATCGCCAAAAGCTCTGAATCCACAATATGTTCAACTTTCAATTTAACAGATTTTAATTTTTTTGACCAACAAACATGTTATACCAACAAAGGGTCACCTAATGTAAACTCAAAGTCCACATGGCAGGACTCACTTTCCCCTGAGAAAGAACATTTGCATCTGCAAATATTTTCCAGGCAAGCAAATGTTTTTTTTGTTGTTTTTTTTTTTAAATACGTATGACACATATTTCCTCGGTAGGCAGATCACGCACGTTTCACATGTGAAGAATACATAATGAGAATATAACTCGATAAAATGGTTGTCATAAACATATCCAAAAATCATGCATCATCATATATACGTATCTATACGGCTCCAGTGTGACTAACATGAGTTTTTATCTATTCATTTTCCAGTTACTAATAAAGCTTGGATTATTCATAAAATTATATTGACTATCAAACGCTGTTATTGAAACAGACATTTGCAGTAAAAAATCCACTTAAATGGACATTCTGATCCATCTTTAATTTTTTCCAAAAGGCATAACAATTAGATCCCTTTTAGACATTTTACAATAAATAAAAATAGGATAGTGATCTTTAAAAACAAGTTGTAAATTATAGCCCACTCACCATGAAAAAGCAAAATCAGAAACAGTGTCTTCATTTTGATGTAGTAATATGACATCTTAACGACTACAATGAGCAGTCAGGAAGTGGCAGGACTCTAGTGTTTGCAGCTTCCTGTAGGTACATTGTGGTTTACAAAAATGCTTATGTGCTCCTATGTCCTCAACACACATACGACACACTGCACGTAGACCACCATAATGTCATGTCATTGAAAAGATGGCAACTGTGTTTCTGTTTAAATAACTGGCCTCAAAGTCAGTAGCAAAAATAAACTAAGCTTACTGTAGACTTAAGTGAAAATAACAATAATTATGTTAATCCTGTAGGTCAGTAATTAATCCAGGGTTTGAGTGATGGGTGCCAGAAAAAAATACAAAAAACCTTCAAAGTTGATGGACCATGTTTCCCCGATGTCAATTTTTTTTTATAATGCTAAAGATGTCAGCCGTATTGTCTGCCCAGAGAACTCACCATTGGTGTTCTTTTGCTGCTGTTTCCATTCCTCCTGATGTGGATGAAAAATTAATTTAAAAAAACACTACAGGAAAACACTAGTGTTTTTGTTTTGTCATGTTTTTCTTGTGTAGAATAAACGGACTACAATTGCATTCCTTTGTGCAGAATGACAATAAATGATTATAATAATAATACTAATAGAATAGAATAGAATACTAAGAGAATAATAATCATAATATGATACGCACACTCTGCAGCATCACACTTCATTCTCTCCGGTTTTGATGGTTTGGACGTCAGAATATCCCTTTGTGGTCATTTAGCACAAAGCCACTAGATGTCACCATGTTACTGGTGAACGGGAAACACCAGCTGAACGCAGCTCAATGCATCGTTTCCTCCATCATGTCGGCTTCTCTGCTACGTTTTCCTTATCATCTCCATACTGCTATTTTAATCTTTATATGATATTCCTATACATGGTGTGTTTCTGCACTTTTAAGTCCCAGCAGTGAAATTTTGGATTTATGTTAAAATGTGTCATATGATCCTTGGTAGAAATATAAACATATATGTAAGTGATTTAATCAAATGTATGAGGCATTTTAAATGAGCTAATTTAATTACAATATGACATAATCATAAAATAAATAGTTTTATATTTATATTACTTCACACCATATTAAAAACATTTTCTTCTTTTATTGATCATTTCCAGGATTATTTCTTCTTAATGCGCCTGTCCCACACTTCTGACCGCAACACTGAACAAATGCCATAGTACACGCAAAGACAAACAAATGCACTTTGTATGGAAACAGTCAGCAGGTGAGCAGGACAAGAGAAAAACAAGGTGAAAATCATATCTTCTTCTGAAGTATTTATTATGCGTCCTTGCCATACAGCTTAGTAGTTGTATATTTTGAACTAAAATTTTAAAATAAATTAATATTACTGTTGAATTCATGTAACTTAGATGCTCAGAGTCAAAGCTAGCAGACCTTGCTAAAGTGTCTTTAGCGCAGCAGCTGTAGGAGTTGCGATTAAGACACTTGCATTGCAATTTCTGGCATTAAAAGCAACATATTTTATCATTGTAGAATATTGATAAATAAGGTTAATATCGAAATGTTTTGAGGTATAGAGGAAAGCATGAAATACCCTTATTTTATAATTATTTTTTATATCAATATTTACAATGATGCCCAACGCTTGATGAAAATATATTTAAATGTCCTAAAATGTTATGGAAAAATAAAAAGTAAAATGTATAAAATGATTGTGTTCCAACTAAAAACTTATGCAATGTTGTGTACCTGTCTGTATGTATTTCAGACACTAAATTCATAGAGGTTGATTTTACTTTTAATTTGAGTCAAAAGCAGAAACATTTATTTATACTCTTATTACCATCCAGCTTGCTATGTGTCATAAAAGAAAGTCTGGAGACAGAGCTCCTCCCTCCGTCTCTAAAGCCAGTTTAGTCAAAGCAGAAACTGCTTACCCACAAAACAAATTACAGGAAGTTTTAATGACTGTATTTCATCCAAAAAATTGTGGTTTACCAAAACAAACGTGTGCTGTGGACAGACAGTGGGCGTAAATGAAGACCTGGAGAGTTGAGTGGGTTGCTTCTAATTGCCAGCTCAACATCAGGATTTTCAGGATTGTGTCTCTCTTCACCACTCCCTCTGCCTCCTCCTCCATCCCTCCTCCACTCCTCTTGTGAATGTTGTCCAACAGGCTACACTGCCTGCGTTGCACTCCGACTTTGGGTAGTAGTAACTGATAAATGTGTGGCCCACTTTGTTTGTGGGTGTTTCCCTCCGCGACGCTGTCATGCACTTGAAACACCCGGGTGACTTTAGGACCCAGTGAGAGACACCCAGGGGGCGCGGCAATCATTTTAATCTGACCACAGAACCTGTTTGCTTACTCTTGCTTCCTCTAAGACAGCTAACATGTTCCCTCACAACAGTTCCTTGATGTGACAGTTGCATTAGAGAAGTGCTCTGTGCAGCAGCAGCAGCAGCAGCAGCAGCAGCAGCATAGGTGCCGCAGTGACAGCCTTGAACTCAAGCCTCTGCGACCCTGATCCATGACCCCTGGACCAGGACCTTTGTGTCCTGACATGCCTGTGAAAGGTGCCCAATCCCAGGCAGAGTACAGCCAGCCATGGAGCAGCAGGCCAGGATACTGAGGAGCTTCCTGGCCCAGCTGGAGAGACAGGAGGCTGGGGACGAGCAGGCGTCCAATGGCATTGCCGGGGAGTTTGCGGTGAGTCGACTGTTATGATCCTTTTGCTGAAGCACTGTTGTGAGAAGTGTATTGTAGATGAAGCCTCGACAAAAGTTGCTTTCATTTCCACCTCATCAGAAGCCATGTCATAACTGACAGTAAGTACAGCCTTCATAGTTTTCCAAATTTCACAAACAGGCGTCATGTTCAGGGAAGTAACACGTTGCTATTGTAACGCCACACTTGTGCTTCCTCTTTGCACTGCTGCCTGTCATTGAAGGCGCATTCATGAACAAGGAAGACCCATAGGCAAATGCATTATAACATATAAAAACTAACAAAGATTATTCTTTTTTTGTACTAAACCTTTATTCAACCAGGTAAATCCCTTTGAGATTAGAAAATCTCTTTCCCAAGGCAGACAGCAGCAGTAGTGTTTCAAAACTAGATACACTTTAATATATATACCCATTAAAACGTGACATTTAAACTTTAAAACACATAAAACAAACATGTTGTTTCAGATAGGGAAGGGCAATATAACTATGTTATATTGATACCGTGATATGACACTAGATATCATCTGAGATTTTGTATAAATTATAGTCTTTTCCTGGTTTTAAAGGCTGCGATACAGTAAAGTGAATTTCTTACCAGACTTATCCACATTACTGATGAATATTTATCAAAAACCTTATTGTGTAAATATTTTGTAAAAAGCACCACCAGTCATGCAATATCCTCGCAATATCGATATCGAGGTGTTTTGTCAAAAATATCGTGATACCTGATTTTCTTTCCCCATATAGACCAGCCCTAACTAAATATAACACGCGCAGAAATATAAAACACATGACGTTTGAAACATTAAAAACACATGGAACAAACCCAACCCACTGTTTCAAACAACACACACACACAAACGTTAAAAGACATAAAGGAAAGCAGTATCAACTAGAGGATGTGCCTAAGAAGAGCGACAGGAGGAAGCCAGAACAACCTCCGGAGGAATTAGCCTCAGACACTTCACTGCATTTCAAAAAGCTCTAATTAGCTGCAAATCTATCTGCGAGTGGATCCAGGCTGCAAGAGCAGAGAACATAAAAGCCTGTCTGTCAATCAGTCAAGTCGTTGCTTCATTTATCTTTTGTGTGCATGTACGTTCATACATATATAGGCACAGCAAAAAACCCTCTCGACACCCAGGATAACTTCATCTGTGGGCTGCTGCCATGGTAATGAGTGCGGACAGCACCGTGTGCTTCACATGCGGCTCCCACCCCGACCACCCGACCACTCCAGAGGAAGGGGTCTGTTGCATCACTTCCTTAAAGAACAAAAAGCACTCTGTGGTGTTCGCAGTGCAGATGGTCCGCGCGGCCTTTAGCAGACTGCTTGGAACTGCGAGGACTGGCCTCCGAAAACAAAAACACCAGTGTCTTTAAAGAAAAAAAAATCCTGCGAGCATGGACGCTCCATGACTTTAATTTGAGTGTCAGAGCTTCCTCACAGTAAACTCTGAGGGGAAATCCTCTCAGTTTGTAAGTGAGTGTGTCAGTTTTTAGTGAAGTGAGTCACAGATTCTGGTCATGTGGGGTTGAATCACATAAAAAACAACCATGCTTGTGCTATAGGAAGCTGCCAATGACTTCTCACTGGAAGAGGTGAAACTACAGCAAAGCTGTTCTTTGTACCCCACTACATTTATTTGATACCTGTAGTTAGTTACTTTGCAGAGCATGATTGATTAAAACTATAATGAGAATATAATGCATTGTTTTACAGTAAATTAAACCAGCCAACATGATGAAAAATAAATAATACAATGCAGCGTTGGGGAAGTTACTGTGCAAGCTACCAATGGCTTCACACTCGGAAGAAAAACTGTACTAAAGCAAAGCTACCTGAGGGAGAAATCTAGTCGGGTTAACTTAGGATACCTTTTCTAAGAAGCTCAAACTGACCATTTACATGTGGTACGAAATGAGACAAACAAACTCTAAAACAAAAAAAGTCACATGCCAGCCAAAAATGCCACTGAATTGATAAAATACCCCACTAAAAAATATTTAGTTTGCACCTTTTGAGACCGTTTAACCGACTTGCTGGTGTACACAATGTTTGTCCTGTTGTCGTACTCGTCAGTTTGTAACTTCTGACTTGTACAAACTTAACAAATAAGTCTTCAAACTTAACCTTTTTACACAGTATGAACAATACTTTTCAGAGCAGAATCAAAACTTTTCAATTACTAAAAAGAAGCTATAGTAAAAATATATATATATTATTCTGTTGCTTTTATTGACCAAAATTGTTTGTAGTTTCAGCATTTAACTACACAAAAAAATGCAAAAAAAGTAATATAACTACTTGAATCACTATGCAAATATGTTTGTCGTTAAACTACGAGTTTAATTACATGTAGTTCACTACTTGACATTTACAGCCTCTTTTTTCTAAATCTCCTGTAAGACTGAACAACTATTAAAAAACAATACTGCAAAAAATAGCAAAAACATTAATAACATAAATGCTGACAGACACTAGTTGTCAACATCAAACTGACACCTGCACTTTTCTCTCTAAGTGCAAATGAACTGTGCTGTTAACTGTCTTTGCTGTATTTATATGTTTTTAGTTGTATCCAGTTGTATATTTTTCATCCTTTCTTGTTGCACCGCTGTGGGCCGAGAGGAATCGCATGTTGTTTGTTTTATGTATGCAAGTACACAAGAAAATCACAAAAAAATGAATCTTGATCCTGAATCTTGACTAAATACAGTTGAGTTATCTATGACCAGAAAGCACCGTGAGGCACACAAACACCTATATTAAAAACATGTATTTTGTTAAAATGTGTTTAAAAAAGCCAAACATGCATTACATTAAAATGTTTTATTATTATGAAACTTTACTGTACTTTTGACTATATTCCTGCATATAATGCCTCAACATAAGCTAAGGCACGTTACATGTCACAGCATTATATTCCATTAGAGAAACACTTTTATTATTTGTATAATTAACAAATTAATTATCATTATTATTTGTACAACTATATTTCTTCGGAATCCAAACGCGCATTTATATTACTTTATTTTACATTTTATTTATCGTTATATTTTAGCCCTATATTCTAACCACTATTTTATTTCTTGGATTCTCGTTTTGCTTTTTGTTGCATGATATTAATATTTTTTTTTTTGAGCCTCAGATCCAAGATTTTCATGGCCAGTAATTGTTGTGCTTTATGATAACAAAGAACTTAAATCTCGAAAAAAAAGAAAAAAGTTATTAAATAGATAATATAATATGATATGATATAATATAATATGAGTCTGGTAAGTTTAGAAAATGACATCACTTTACTGTAATTTAGCCTTTAAAAACAGGAAAAGACAACAAGCTCAGACGATATCTAGTCTCACGTCATAATATCAATATAATACAGTTATAATGTCCAGCCCCACCTGAAATACAATGTAATGTATCAGCAGTGGTTGGTATACAGTGAGAAAAAGGACTGAAATGCTGAAGTTGAATGTAATCGGATTACATTTCCTTCTTGTTTTTTCAGAGGTTGAGAAGCCAGTCCACTAAGTACCGCAGTGACAGGACCTTCCCCACCAAGACCGCCGAAAAGCAGGAGAACATCAAGAAGAACCGATACAAAGACATTGTTCCCTGTAAGCACATTTGAGTTTGCCATTTATACTTCTGTGTGAAGATGATAAATATAATTCTGCATCAGGGCAGTTCAGATAAGATGTGACTAAGAGACTATCTGACTTTTTTTAACCTCCATATGTTCACACCTCTGGCACATTAATGATAGAAATAAATGTAGATGGATGAAAGAATTATAGCCTAAATTGTAACATTTATATGCAAATACTGTCCTTAATTAATTTTAATGTGTATGATGACTTTATATTTCATTTTTAAAACATTTTTAAATTATAAACTGAAAATGATAAATTACGTTTTTTATTTATTTTTTGTATTTAACCTTTATTTAACCAGGAGAGTCCAATTTAGTTTGAGAATCTGCTTTTAAAGGGAGATCTGGTCAAGACAGGAAGCAGCATGAACCAAAAACATAGAGACAGAAAAACACAGAAAATTATGAAAATGAAAGCTACCTAAATAAAACCTAGGGAAGTAGAATTCTAATAGAGATGTTTAAAAGACTTAATTTTTCTTTAGAAATGTTATGTTCTATAGGTCATTAAGGATTTTTTGTAAAAATACTAAATTTTTTACTATCAATTACCCTTGGACAATGTGGAATATCTCCATTTAGTATCAAGAAAAATGTAAAATACAAACATATTTCCTCCTAATTGTCAATTTTTGTTTATTTTTGCCATAAAGGTGTGAAAAGACAATGATGTTAATATTGTAACTATATTTTTCTCTGCTTTTAGTTGACCACACCAGAGTGAAGCTCACGCTCACCACAGCAAAAAATGACACCGAATACATCAACGCCAGCTTCATCAAGGTACATTTACACTGTGCTTGTAAGAAGCATCATATATATATTCATATAAATATTTATATATATATATGTATATATATATATATATATATATATAGAGAGAGAGAGAGAGAGAGAGAGCGAGAGAGAGAGAGAGGCAGTATATGTGACTAATGTGGTCGCACAACATCCTCTGACTCCTGACTATAAACTGTGTTTTTATTCTACAGGGGATGTCAGGGTCCAGGGCTTACATTGCTACTCAGGGTCCTCTGCCCCACACAGTGCTGGACTTCTTGAGGATGCTGTGGGAGTACAACGTGAAGGTACTACTACTACCAGTACTACTTGTTATTTTATAAAATGTGCTCTCTTTATTATTTCTATCACTTATTGCTGCTATATGGCCATCTGCAAAAGTTCTATTACTGGGGAAATATTATTATTATAAATGTCCCCCCAAACGTTATCATCGGGGGTGTTCTATGCTACCACTACTACTACTAGTACTACTACTACTACCAGTACTACTACTACTACTAGTACTACTACCGGTGCTACTACTACTACTAGTACTACTACTACTACCAGGACTACTACTACTACTAGTACTACTACTACTACCAGGACTACTACTACTACTAGTACTACTACTACTACTACCAGTACTACTACCAATACTACTACTACTACTAGTAGTACTACTACTAGTACTAGTACTACTACTACCAGTACTGCTACCACTACTAGTACTACCAGTACTATTACTACTAGTACTACTACTACTACTACTACTACTACAACTAGTACTACTACTACTAGTACTACTACTATCAGTACTACTACTACTACTACTACTACTACTACTACAACTAGTACTACTACTACTA
>CALSCE010000016.1:6779560-6798481 GCA_943593645.1 Bovichtus variegatus | reverse complement strand
AGTACTACTAATACTACAACTAGTACTACTACTACTACCAGTACTACGACTACCAGTACTACTACTACCAGTACTACTACTAGTACTACTATTACCAGTACTACTACTAGTACTACTATTACCAGTACTACTACTAGTAGTACTATTACCAGTACTACTACTAGTAGTACTATTACCAGTACTACTACTAGTACTACTATTACCAGTACTACTACTAGTAGTTCTACTACTACAGCCAAACATCTCGACTCCAGGATACATATCAGTATAACAAAGGTTAGTAATGCTGTTTACGCCACATTCCTAGCCTACCTGTGTTCTGTCATTTCTAAACTGTATCATGAGACAGTTTTTGCCTCTTTTTAGGAGTCATCCTCCACATTATGTGCTATGGTTGCAGAATGATGAAGAAAGCTGGAGAACAATTTGTTACAAAATAAATGATGTCGGCCCTACAGGAGAAATTATTGTCATGTTTTTTTTTCAAAATGATGCACAGATTTTAAGGCATTCTATTATTAAAATGGCTTGAAAATTGTGTAAATAGCTGCCATAAATGGGAATAAAAATCTGCCTGTGGACACAACAAGGTGTTTTAACACACGGGCCTAATGTTGCTCTCAAAACTGTGAGCATGCTTGAGGTAGAAATGATAAAAGGAGCTCTTACCTGGTTACATTAACTCACCTTTTGAACTCCCTGGCTCTGCAGGTCGTAGTGATGGCCTGTCGAGAAGTTGAGATGGGAAAGGTAACACCATATTCTACATTTCCATATCGCACATTTTCCTCAACAGACAAACTGTTTTGCATTGCTCGTATACCATCAATACTTTTGCATGCTGTGTGTCAGTTTACCTTCAGCTTAATGTGGTTTTATAAACCACTACACAAGGTCAATGCATGTGCTGGTTCAAAGCGCAGATTGAAGCCGTTTTAGTTGAATTTGAAAGACGATTTATGGTTGTCTGAAATGTAAAATGCGAATAACACTGTATTTTTTTTTTGTAGAAAAAGTGTGAGCGCTACTGGCCACAGAAACAAGAGCAGCCGTTTGTTTGTGAGCCTTTTACAGTTTACTGCGTGAGTATTTTTTATCTCGCCGTTACACTTCCTACTTTGACAGGTTCACTGTTCCAGAACATATGCTGACATTATAATCTCACATTATCTTCACACAGCATCTGTGTCATACACCAATGCTATTATTAACGATACAAAATAAATTGACAAGAAGAAGTACTCACCTTAAATATGCACTGCTGGCTTGTTTTATTTCAGGATTCTGAGGAAAGCAAAGGAGATTATCTGACAAGGACGATAAGGGTGATTTATGGCAACGTAAGTAGTGTTTCTACTGTACTCCGAGAAGAACTGAGACAAGCTATAGATTATCAGCCGACATTGTTGCTAGCTGCTACATAGACTTCAGGCAGTTGTTGAAATCTCATGCCTACTATCATTTGATTCATGTAAATCTTTAGCTTTCACAATAGCAAACCGCATGGTAACTGTGTTTGTCTTGAACCGATCTCCTTATTAAATGTGCTCTGAAAAGAGGCTTGCATTGTTATTGTCTACAATGCTTTTTTATTTTTTTCCAGTGTAGCCGAACTTTGAAACAGCTGCACTATTTCAACTGGCCCGATCACGGAGTCCCAGACTCCATCCCTCCCATCCTGGACATGCTGCACGAGATGCGGTCCTACCAAGCCCATGACGACGTCCCCTTTTGCATCCACTGCAGGTCAGGCTTCCCTGCACAGTTTAATTCTACTTCAGTCTCCTTCAAATACAATCTTGATCCATCTATTAGGAATAGTATCGGCCCTGTTTGAGCCTGTTTGCATATAAATAATTATAAAGCTTTCTTGGTGATAATAACATTCACAACAAATATCAATCGGGCAATACATAGTGATAAAAACATTTAGGTTAAATTCCCGGAAAAGCCCTCGACTGGTTCCACATTGATTAAAGTTGTTCAAACATGCTTCAAATACTTCTTAATATTTGGTCCACAAGTCTCACTGTACATTCTCCCACTGGGCCAACTTATACAACAACACGGTGGAAATGTCATAGCTATGCAGACAACACACAACTGTTTCATTAACGAGACCGACAGTCTAAATTGTTTGATCGCTTAAAGAGTATTGCAACTTGGATGACTACCAACTATTTAAAATAAAATAAGGATGAAAGAGAGAGTTTGGCTATTGGGGCCGAATCAAAGAAAGACACATTTTTAGGAAGCCTTAAAACAGGTTCAAAGGCAAACAGCTTGCACTCACATTTTTCAACCATAAAAAAAAAAAAAACCACAGCAAAAGTAGAACATTTCTTGCACTTTCTGATGCAAAGACATTGATTCATGCTTCGCTCGTCTGCCAACCTTGACTAGTGCACATTGCTTTTTTAAGTGATCGGTGAACAGACTTGTGCTAAATGCAGGACATTACAACCATGCTTGTGTCAATTTGTTTAGAAATATTATTCCTAGTTTACAAGGCTTTGAATGGTTTAGCACCTCCACACGTACGCGACTGTCTCTGCATATATATATATCATATACATATTCCTGGAAGTGTTCACCCTCAGAATGACCACGTCATCTTGCATTTGTGTAGAATTAGAGCGTGAGACTGTTTATGCGGAAGTGTATTAAATAGGTAGGTTTTAGTGAAAATGCATGTGTTTGTTACAAATGGTCATTATGGGGATGAAATATTCCTTTAAGACTAATCTTTTTAAATCTTGCTTTAAGGTCATTTCTTGTTGCCTTGCTTATGTCATTGAAATATTATATTTTCTACTTAGTCCAAATTGTTTATTGTGCAATCATATGCAGTAAAGCAGTGCATCTTATGTATCGTATGAAAGATTCTATACAAAATAAACTTTTGAACAATAGGGTTATCATAATCATAATTACTGATGGTCTGGGCTTGTTCTGTTGCAGGCTAGCAGTGATCTCACTGAAGAATCACACTTTTGTATTTGTTTAGTAGGGGAGTGTATTGCCTGTGGGCATCATGTATTTGCCCAAACAACTACTTTAGACTTTAGAGGTTAGTCCCCTCCTTGCTTTTCTTTAAAACAGGAAGTGTGGGTAGGCGGGTAGCCAATGACCCATCAGGTTTTAAAGTGTCTGTGTGCGCAGTTCCCCTCACTTTTTCCAGCCCTTACACTTTGGTTGAGTTAAACCCACATCCACCTTTTTACTGAAACTCACACATAGTTAAACACACGCGCACACACACACCTGCATGTCTGAATGCTGTGCTTGTTTAGGAGCAGTGTGGGGTCTTAGAAATATTTCGTTTTGTGAATCTGTGCACATTACAACAATTTTGCACAAATATACATCAAGCTGGCTATGGGGGGTTATGGGATGGGACCCAAATGAAGTCTGTTGGGAGATCGTAGGTATAGAATTGGCTACTTCAAAGGAAGAAAGAACCAATGTGCATAGAAAGTGAGTTTTATTTGGTTTATCTGCTGTTGTTTTTACTGGAAGCTATGCGGTTCTTTGTTTAATAGCATAGGAACTGAATTTTTTTTTCAAAAATACAGATGATGCACTAAGACGGAGTATGAATGAATACTGTAGAAAAATGCCATGTGAAAGCATGCCCCCACCATGACGTGCACACACCCTTTATGAGCTGTTGAGTCGCAGAACATCAGCCCACTCCTGACTGATATCACCACCACACAGCTGCCGAAGACTCTTCACCACAAAAAGCGATTTTGTTCACATTCGCTCTGCTGCAATCCGACCATGGAGTTGAATCAACTCCTGTCTGACACAGTGGCTTGAGCATATTTATAATAAACTGCACTGTATATTTTTGCACATTCCTGGTTTAAACACCAGATGTCGACTAAATTTAGTGAAATTATCTTAACCTCTTGGAACAGAAACCGATATTCTACATTTCTGCTTGTTCTGTGTATTATATCTTAATATTAGACTTACAGATTTACATCTTGCATTTGCATTATAATCTTTTAAATGGGCAATTAGGCCATGCACATAAACCAACATTAGGCCGTTTCTGCCTGGTTTAACTTAAACTCATATATACTCATATACTCAACTACTGATTCACAGATTTACACACAACATCATGACATTTTAAGGCCATGCACTGTATTAGAGTTTAAAAGTATTGCATTGATTCAAATTTCAATTTTAGTTTAGCAGTGCTGCGTAGTTATTTTGATAGAAAATGAATTTTCTATGACACGTGGGCTTTTCTGGACTATAGAAATTGATTTTCTTGCAGTGTACTTTAAAAACTACACACTTACAATTGTTTGGCCTGTGACTATATTTTTCTGTAGGTGGTCCACAATCAAAAAAGTTTGGCATGCCTGCTGTAGAACAATCATGTGCCATATTATGAATGAGCAAAGTTACTAAGTTTCTAGAAATTAATTCCCATCCTATCCATAATTTCAGGTTTTAAGTCAAAGCCTAAATGTTTTTTTTAATCTCAGAATTTCACAGAACTCCTCTGAGATGAGCCTTTTTACGATGTCTAAATTAGGAGTTCAGCATTCAAACCTGCTTAGAGTAGATGGGTGCGGTTTGGACAATGTACAATGAGTTCCAGAAAATCAAGACAAACATGACACACTGTTGATAAATACCATCATAGCTGACACCTGTTTCAACTCTTCTGCGACTAGTAAATCTTAAATCTCAAAACTTGAGTAAATCATATGCAAACGTCCCTCCTGCTGGAGGTAAGCTGAGTGTTTGACTCTTTGTTGCTGTGGTTGTAGTGCTGGCTGTGGGAGAACAGGAGCCCTGTGTGTCATCGACTATACCTGGAACCTGCTGAAGAAACAGGTGAGATACTCCCGCCTCCAAACCTCCTGCACACTATCTCTGTACAGTCTGAGTAAAGATCCAAGCTGTGTTTGTGTGCTTGTTTTTAGATGATCCCTCCAGATTTCAACATCTATGACATAGTTCAAAACATGAGAACCCAGAGGCCCTCGGTGGTTCAAACCAAGGTAGTTTTTTTTTTGTTTTTTCTTGCAACAAATCTTGCAACAATCAGAGCCACATTTCACACAATTCCTCCTGTCAGCCGCTTCCTTCTATCAAAGGTCTTTTGATGATTTGTGTTTGGCGTGTCATGCCCCAGGGCTGTGTCACCTAACAGAGCAGGTTTTTTGTCGTTTCACCTCAGGAACAATATGAGCTGGTGTACAGAACCATCAAGCTGCTGTTTAAGAGATATCTGCAGTCCGTGGATGCACAGACCCGCAGACATGAGGTGAGCGTCCAGGAGCACTGCCTGATGCACACAGCACAAACAACAGCTGCGGCTCTCTTGAGGTTTCCGTAACTCTGATGTAGAAATGTGGAAAATCACCAAATGTGCAGACAAAGGAACACATTGTGTCAATAATAGTGCTTTACCTTAGTATAGTTTATGTGACGAGTTATGTGCAAGTTAATAAATACAAATTGTATTAAAAAAAAAATGCTGAAATTAGCCAAAAGGCTATATTCCAACTGCAGTGTCTGGTCGAGGTGTTTAAATAAAAACAGAAACAGGTCAAGCCGTTTAAAGGCATCATAAACAAGGGGGTAAGGGACTCTAAATTTACCAGGGGTTAAATATTGTGATATTTAAAAATTGAAATATTGATATTATGGTAATAATACACATACGATATAATCGTGTAAATAATCTAACGCCTCTTAAATCATTTCCCTTTGTACAGTTATGGTAACAGACCCTCTCTCCACATCCCTTCACTCGTATTTTTAATCCAATTAAATTACCAAAAAAAGAAGACAAAACACACAAAAAACAAAGTTTAAGGTCAATTGATAGCATTATTATTATTTTTATTATTATTATTATTACTATTATTATTATTATTATTCAGATTTTCTCTAGATATCAGGATAATATTGTTATTGTGAATTCTTCTGGCCACGGTACAAAAATCTGATATGGTGACAGCCCTAATATTTACATACTGTATGATAATGCACACACCCTGACAATAAACATTTTTTATTTAAATGCACTTTTCATTGTTCCCTGTTCCTCACTCTGTTAGGTGACCATGGTCCCGCCCACTCTCACGCCCGACACTGAGAACGAGCTGTCTGACCTGAGTGATGAGCTGGATTTGCTGCCACACTTCCAGCACCTGCTCAGTGAGGAGTGGGGTGTTTCACCACAGCTCCGCACCAACCTGCCTTCTGCTGTAGAAAATCACATTGCCTTGCGAGCCATGGACATGCAGAGGGAGCAGGAGCAGTGGAACCTACTTCCTGAGGCCCTGACCTCCACCCCGGAGCTGCAGGAGGGACCCAGGAGCCAGAGAGGCCCTGCGGTGGAGGAGAAGATCCAGCAGAGCGATGACATACCGTCACTGAACCCCCCAGCGTCACCAGCTGTGGCAGCGGCCATCTGTCTGATGGTGGAAGACCCCTACTTTGACACTCCAATGAGCTCCCCTTCATCAGAGGAGGCAGCGCTGGACTCCACTGAAGATGCCACACAATGGACAGTTCGCCCCACGTTCAGCACGCCCTCACTGTTCCTGAATGACCTGAAGCTGAACTCTGCCGCCTCAGGTGTGTGTGTCCCGACTACAGACACAACAGAGTGTGGAGTTTAACTTTATAGATGTTAGTAATAACCGATGTGTTTTGCAGATCCTGTTAAAGTTCACAGCGATGAGGAGGAACCTCCTCCTCTACCTCAACGAACCCCTGAATCCTTTGAGATGGCTGTGGCTGCAGGTTGGTGTTCTCCGTGCAGATAAACAAGCGCAGATTTGCAGTAGTTGCGACCACGTACGTGAATGTGTTCACACACACACACACACACACACAGTCAGACATTCTGGGGAATTTCTATGCACTGAATAGTGGTGGAAATGTCTTTAATTATGTAAAGGAAAACACAGAATTCAGCACATATTATATATTATACAATGGGGTGGTGGTAGTCTAGTGGTCTAGTGTTTAGCCTTTCATCTATAATACCAGATGGTTGTGAGTTCAATACCAGGCTGGTACCATTGTAGTAGTTAATTACCTTAAGTGTCTGCTAAATGACCTATAATGCCTCACACACACACCTAAGCCTCCTATAGCACAAAAACTGTGGCTGCCAAGTGACCAATGGCTTCCCTGTCATATTAATCCTGCAATGTGCTAATATATCCTGGATTTTAGAGCATTTACACATTATATTACATGTCTTTCAGAGCACTCAGATCCCTCAGAAAGGTTGATGGTTATCATTCCACCCAATGCTGCCGCTGAGGCTGTCAGGGAGTTGGGAGGTGAGAAAAAACTCTTAAATATCTTTTATCGCATGTTGAACTTTACTTTTCTTTTGATGCCACACCTCTGAAGATGACGAACACCATTCGTTTTTTTGTTTTTCATGTACTTAATGTCGGCAATTTTTTTGTTGAAGTCGTGACTTGAAATGCTGAGTATAATATTCCTGATTAACTATGATACTTTTTAACTTTTCTCTCAGGAAATCCCCCTTCACCCATCCCCCCACTTCCAGAGAGAACCCCAGAATCATTTGAGTTTGGCCTCGATCAAGGTGACTCCATAATAATATCATAATTTAACATAAACTTTTTTTTTAAGTCTTTAAAAAGTCTTTTTAAGATTTTTCTAGGAAGGTCTTTTTTTTCGATGTCAGATTTTTTACTTTTGCGTTGCTTTATTTTTTTCTATTTTGCCATTCTGCACACTATTACTTTAGTTTTTATCACTGTGTTTATTATTGGTCATTTATCTTTCTTTTTTGTTTTTTATCCTCATGTATTTTGTGAAGCAATTTGTAACCTTGTTTAGAAAAGTTCTATATAAATAAAGTTATTAAACATCTAAAAAAACACTGATTCTGAATTTTAGGGTTTTACTCAAAAAATGTTATATTTAAATGTCTTCTTCTTGTTCACCTTTCAGCTCCTGTGGAGCAGAGGTCAGAGGTCACGCCGGCAGTGAACCTGAGCAGAATAGGAAAGTCTTCAGAGTGGTCCGCTGCCTCCGCTCCTCACATCGACACCAAACCCTGGCTCAGGAGTAAGGTACGGATCAACCATGAGCGACCTCCTGTAAGTCAGGGTCTGAAAGATGATTCAACAATGACTGAAGTCTCTGCTCAGTGACAGTGTGGCTCACACATGCGTCACCCACATTTTAAAGTGGTGGCTCAGATTTTTAAAAAAAGGAGATTTTTTACCTCTTTTACTATCCTGATTTTCTGAAATCATCCCGTGTGAACATACCATAATATCAGACGGTGAGAGCATTACACATATCAGCGATGTAACAGCAACATTTCTCTCTTTCTTGTAGAGTATGAAAGCAACTCTGACCTTGACAGGTAAGATTATAATATGTTATAATAACTCAATGTTCGGGGCTTATATGTACAAACACTGGATGATAACGAAGCCAGCTGACTGTGTGATCAATTATGGTATGTGCAGTGTTGGGGTGTAACTAGTTTCAAAATTAAATTACAAAAATGTAATATTAATCAGTTACGGTTACTGAGAAAATATGTAATTAAATGACAGTTACTAATTAAAATGTTGGTGATTACAGAGGGGTTACGTCCTCATATAAAAAGCTTCTATGCAGAATAAAACGTTCATTTTATTGAAGAACTTTTAATAAAAGTTTGACAGCAATCAGTTCTACTGTTGAGAGGTTTAACTTTATGTTTAAAACATTGGTTAGAAAAGTAATCAAAGGTAATAAGTTACATTACTTTTCATGAAGTAATCTTTGCTTCCCCTCCAGTGACTCTTTTAACACAAATGATCTTCAATGGTCTTTGTTGCTCTAAGTTTTTAATTGTTCTTAAAAGTGTTATTCTGTTTTAGATCAGTGCATTCTATAACATTACTATATAAAATAATATTTTATTCTATCATTGCGATCTATTTTTGTTCTTTTGTTGTTTTACTGGCTGCTCCGGTTGTTTTTAAAACGTGCTATAGAAATAAACTCGACTTAATTAAACTACTTATATAAACTTATGATACTTAACTTATTACATTTTTAGTAACTAGTAATCTGTAACCTATTACATTTCTAAAGTAACCTTCCCAACACTGGGTATGTAATTATATGATGATGAATAAGAAATTGCTGTTGTAATATGTAAGTCATTACCAGACGATCTGCCTTTTAAGAGACTCCAGACTCATTCCTACAGTTTCCTTGATATCTGCAGCTCCAGTAACACATCCCGATCGTGCATCAGCTCCGACCCTCCACCCTTACTGTTTCCCTCTGACTCCTCCGCTGCGTCCTCAAAGTAAGCTCACCAGACTGAATTATGATCCAAAAAAAACCCCACACACACTTCTGTGCATGTCACTTCAACTGTTTGAAATCATAACACACAACCACACACACAGAAAACACAAGTGACCTCCGTGTCATTGGAATATTATTATATGATTTGTGACATGTGGATTATGTTTGGTGGTGCAGCCGAGGAGAGCACGACTCCTCCACTTCCGGACAGAACCCCCGAGTCCTTCGTCCTCCCCACGGTGGAGCGTGAGTTCACCTCTCACAGCAGACACATGGAGCTCACGCTGCAGCACTCTTACCTAAGTGACGTGCTCTTTTTTTTCCCAGCAGTTCAGGAGAAAACCGCCCCTCAGACATCACGGCCCCCACCTCAGGTCGGCCTGTCATCCGAGTGGGACGGCACCGCTCAGCCAAAGGGATTCCTGGATGTTGTGATGAGCAGGAGCAAGGTAAAGAAAGACCTGGGGGTTAGGCTGTGAGACCTTTACTCATCTCAGTGATTTTATATTCAGTGATTGGTTTCCAGTTGATGAGACATTTACATTTTTCTTGTTCAAATGTTCCCTCAGAGCGTTCGAGCCAAAAGTTCCAGACAAGGTAAGACATTGTTATCTCATAAAAAGACGACTCTACATGACCTGGCAGTTTAAGGATGAGGCTGAATTCTGTTGCCATAGGCTGTGTGAATTAATCAAATTAGGAGAAGATGAGAATAAATCATATTATTTTCAGAAATGTCCTGTTCACATGGGAAACATACAGTATGAATTAGTCAGTTTTTCCATTGAGGTCAAAGATCTAACACAGACCTAACACTGCCAGCAACACAGTGCTGCAACAATTCACAGAAAAAAGCACATACATTTGAGATCTGAACATTATCAGATAAAACATTTGGACGTTGTAAGGTCAGTATGTGGATTATTCCATGCAGAAAATCTAAATGTTTTTTTTCTCAAAACTCAGAACCGTAACAATAAATGCTAACGGAGATTGTAATTTTCATAATTCCAATTTAAAAGAGAAGTTATTTTGAGCTAGTTAAAAGATAATCTCTAGATATTTTAGTTTTTTGTATGTGCAAGAGCGGACGCTGTATGTAAAGTCATGGTGTCTTGTAGTCCCGTGTGCGATGGGCCAAATGTCTGGCAAAACACAGAAATAAAAAAAACAAATGAATTATTATTATGAGCTGAGAATCTCCATATTAAACACGTGTTAGTGCACTGACGATGACAGAATGGTTATTTAATTTGAATGCTTATAAGTTGGCTACCTTTGTAAAGGATGGAAGAAAACATCAGGACGGTTTATTTGTTTAGTATTATTTGTCATTTATGTTGGTTTCCGCACTCTCTTTTTGCAGTCTTGTAAGCCTGTTTGGGCAGCAAATATTATTTATATCACGACACAATAATTATAAAAATCTAATTAATATATATTATACCTACTGTCTGTCCTGTGGCAGATGATATTGATTTACAAAACATAAAAACGGACACAGCTAAGAAAATTAAAAAAAGGTAAAAATTAAATAAAAAATGAAGAGGAAGAAAAGCAGAAAAGAAAAGTGAGAAGAAATAAAAACAAGGAGGTGAACTGTTTTGGTTTGCATTTCAGGCGAGCTTTGCAGGATGGGTTGGTTTAGTATTAATTATTATTATTATTATTATTATATCTTTCTACACGTACATACACACTCCCACATAGTAAACCTGTTCACATTATATTTGAGTTGTGGTCCAATCGTTCCTGCTGAAGATTTAAGTCATGGATGTGAGCTTTCACTTATTTTTAAAAAGGGAGAAATTAATTGCTGAACTCTGTAGTTTCGACTACACTATGCATGTTTCTCAGTGTATTTGCTGGGGACTACTTTCAGTCGCAGACGTGGTGCGGTGGATGTGGGTTTGACTAAATGTAGAGCTCATGTTCATCGTAATGAAGGAAGAAGTGCAAAGCTGCCGCTCAATGTGTTGTTAATAGCTTTGAGACAACAATGGAGGTCCATCACGGGGGGATTGTTTCCCTCATGCTCCTTCATTTCTTTCTTTCCTGGGATTTGTTGACCATCCCTTAATGTAGTCATTGACTGTAATCCACATGTTTGTCACATTTTGCAAAATTGCATTTCTGTTCTTTGTCGAGTATACATACAACAGCATGCAGGTCAATATTGTTCACCACTGGAGAGCATCCTTTACCTTTACAGTTAGTGCATGAGTAAAGTAAAAATGTTGTGCCTATATGAGCTGTAGTTGATGTATCATTGTGTTTCTGCTGCAGAGCCCCTCACTGCGTTCTGGCAGCTCACTCCACCTGCTGTGGTCGTGGCTGGAGCAGGAAGTGGTGAGTAGTTTCAGACATTAGAGGGGCACGTCAGCCTCTTTCACACACACACATACACACACACACTGGTTTTTATTAAAAAAACATATGCAAGATCCTGTATTATAATAAATATTCAGCCAGGTACATGGTAAATGTTCTGCATTTATATAGCGCTTTTCCAATCCTAGCAATCACTCAAAATGCTTTACAACACGACAGTATTGACACACATTCATACAGAGTCAGACATGGCATACACGGTGTCACACACACTTACACACCATTGTTAGCAATTTGGGGGTCATTATCTTGCCCCAGGACATTGCCACATGTCCTGGGGCCGGGGATTGAACCGCTGACCCTCTGACCCTCTGACCTCCTGAGCCACTGCCGTGTACATCACACATATAATAAGACTGGCTTGTTCTCACCTCACACAGCCTCATGTAACAGCACATGGGGGTCGTTTCATTTCTGTGTGTGTGTGTGTGTTCGTTAGCAGCAGCGGTGCGCAGGCCCTCCCTGAACACCGAAACACCAGGAAACAAAGCAGAGAAGCGAGAGGAGAAGGGCTTGTCTCGAACGAGGGTAACACGAGAGCTACACACAGTTAATATACTTAAATAATAACACTTAAAAAACATTAGAAAGTGTAGCCAACTAAACTTGTGTTTCCGTTTCTTTTGTCCAGAGTCTCAAGTTTTTTAGACCCAAACTGAAACGTAAGCGATGGAATTGAATCGAAATCAATTAAAGCGCTGACGTTTATAATAAAAAAAGGACTAACATTTTCCTTTTGTTTTAGCTAAAACTGCGCCTCTACTGCCTCCCACTCAACCTGGAACATCACCTCCATCCAACGGGGCCTCGTCACTGTTCAAACTCGGTAGGTCATTACACAAGGTTACATATGATGTTTACGTGTTGAAGAAGATTAATCATATGCACGTGTAGGTGCATAGGACAAAAGACCCGCCTGCACATTTAGTCCACGCCACTAAAGTTAGACCTTTGTAAAAAAAAAAAAAAAAAAAAACAAGATCCAAGTAGTATCGAAATGTAGTCACTAAAACCTTTGTGGTGTGGATTTAATATACATAATATACATTCCTATGACACCATCTTCATCCTCCACAGGATTTGGGATCCGTTTTGGAAAACCAAAGGGCCCCAGGAGTTATCCAGCGACCTGGGTTTGATATTCAGTCACTGCTGTTCTGCTGCAGATCATCAACATAAAACAGCCAAATAGGAGTTTATTACAAGTCTCACGTGCAGTGGACGTGAAAAGCACTCGTTCCCAGCTCTGATGCACTTTGTACAGAATATCAACTCCAGTAGGGTTGAGTTTCACATCATTGAACAACATGCACAGCCACGTGGACCAATGACTTGAATGTTTGATTAAAAAACGACCTCCGCCTGGAGAATACTTTGCTTTACGGAGGTGGGCAGTGAGAGCTTTTAATGCTTGAAGTAGTGCTGTCAAACATAATGCATGAGGAATATATTTCGTTATGAATGTGTGTGTGAGCGTGTTTGTGCTTTTGGCATGAAATAAGAAACGGGTACAACATTGCATCTGGTTCGTCAGCACATCCTTTTCTATTATAAAGACAACAAACTCAGTGTACCATGCGTGTCATTCAGGTTTCTCTGCCATCATTTACATCCATCTGTAGTTTTTTTTTTAAAATGAGTTTAAAAGCATATTTTAAACATCTTGTAAAAGGAGATGTCGAGGTACAGAGAATGTGATGTATACTGGTTACACACAGAATTATTTATTAAAAAAATATAGAAAGTCTATACATCGTCATTGTCTTTTTTTCCCTACTTAACGAGACTGAAACACATTGGTACCAGACCTCTACGGTCTAATTTATCGTCCAGGAAACTGACTTTAAAAATGTTTTTTTTTTTTTTTTAAAAAGGTCTCAGTACAAACATTAACAACAGAAACACAGCAACACAAGACACAGGACTAAAGGCTCGTGTGACAGTCAAACATTCTGCTTCCTGAATCAGATCCAGTTATTACAGAAGAGGATTAGGGCCACACGGGAAAACATACGAGTTCTGAGTTTAAAGTCAGATTTTTTTATCCCAGATTTCTGTAATGCAAATGCAATAAATTAGATAACCTTGACAAAAGTAATAAAAAAAAATTACAATTTAATTACATTTTAAAACAGGGTACTAGCAATCTGTAACCTATTACATTTCAAAAGTGACCTTCCCATCTATATTTGCTGCTTGCTTTTTATTTATTTTTTAATACTCAAATATCACATTTTCAGAAATGAGGAAAACATGTTAAAAAATTTTTTATTTGTGTTCTGAGTTTAAAAAAAAAAAAATCTGAATTCTGAGATTAAATTTAAAATATATTTAAAATATTTTATTTCTAGTTTGGTTTTTCACGTGCGGCCCTAACTCTCTTCCATAAGTACATATGACACTATGATGTAGTAACAGGTGACGTGCAGATGTAGAAAAATCAAAAAGCATCGTGTGTGCAATATTATGAAGTAAACAAAAAAAAAAAAAAAAAAAAAAGCATGGTGCACAATGGGTGCTCAGCTAATCGCCATTTCACCGTTCTACTCTTTTAGAGACAAAGCTCTCAGTTCTAAACGAGGCTCACCGTGTACAGCACAAGGCACTAAAACTAAGTCTGTGCTAGAGCAAAGACAGTATCGCATAATCACGTTCTTTAGAGAAGACCACGAATGTCAAATCTCTACTCTGATGGTAAACTTTGTGTGACCATGTTCAACATTATTTTAGGACGGTTACATCTGTCACGCTGCAGAACAGCGCAGTGTCTGAGGCGCCATTATTTCAGACTTTGCTGGAACTGGGAAAAAAAAACAAAAAAAACAGAGACTTGTAGTAGAAACCCACACATTTACCCTCAGTGACAGGAACCCGAGTGGCACTACCGAAAAAAAAAGGTGAGAATGCATTTAAATGAAGCGAAAAATGACTTGAGTGCACCGACAGCATTCACATATTCCCACATTATATTTACACACCAAAGTCCACACCTGAAGAGAAGATTCAGACCATTATTGCTAAGTGCAATCGTTCTTTCCATTATTTAGAGGCGCCGCTATAAGTAGTTAATAATCTTAAATATTCATCACTGGCTATAAACCTATGTTTAGCTCAATCTTACGAAAATAAATACAATATCAAAAACAGTACCAACAGTAGGAAAATGGGCGCTGTATAAAACAGTTTTTCAAATAAAGAATTGTGCAAACAGCAACTTATAAAGCTGACAACAAAAAGTGTTACGTGCTCCTAGTTCAATTATATAATTAGAAGTCTCAACCTAAAAGGAAAATGTATTTTTAGTTTAAAACAGTTAAAAAGAGTAATTTAGATTTCCCTCAGTTTACTGTAACAATGTGTTGTGAGCTTTTAAATCTTCACAGAAAACTGTATCTTCTGGGTAAGTTTAGTTTATGTCTCTCTCTCTCTCTCTCTCACAGAAATGAATAAAAACTATATAATGTCAGTATTATAGTCCAGAGAAATCATATATTATGTATGTAGATAATCATTCCACCTGCCACAGACTTCATTCTTCCATTAAAACAAAAAGAAAAGAAGAAACAGTAATAATTTACATTTCAATGAGACCGCAGAGAGTTCCAGTTTAGGAGTTATTAAATAAAAAAGTCCCACTAAATCATAGACTTTGGCTGAAAAACATATGAGAACATTATAACAACGTTAAAATAAAAATGAGGAAGAATAATTTAAAGTCTTCCTGATTGACAGTTTTCAGTCTAGAATTCCTTCACAAAGGCTCGTCTGGAGGGCAGAAGAGAGACGGTCATTTCGTGAGCTCTGCAGAGCGGCTGAGGGCGGTTTGAAAGGTGGGCTCTTTGGAAGGTGTACATCCGGAGTGGACTGCTTCCAAGGAAAGGTGGCGATCATGGTACGTCGGGGGCAAGTGAGCAGATTTGGTGGGCTGTGGAGGGGCCGGCTGCAGCTCCTGGGGGGGGGTGGCTGGCCTCTGGAACTCCAGTTCTTCAGTCTTGGCCACGCCACCTCGGATGTTGTCTCCATGAGGTTGTGCACAGGGGGTAGCGCTGGCGTCAGGCCTGGCAGGGGAGGAGAAAGAGAAGCGGCCCGAGGTGGGGCTCAGGTCGCTGGGCCGCAGGTCGCTGGGCCGCAGGTCGCTGGGCCGCAGGTCACTGGGCCGCAGGTCACTGGGCCGCAGGTCACTGGGCCGCTGCTCCTCCCGCTCCTTCCCCTCTGGATGGTACTGTTTGAGGCGGATGTGCCAGGCTAGGCTGCAGACTGCAGACACCGTCTTAAACTGGTGGATGACGTTCCTCGGAATGAAGTAAATGTCGTCGTCACAGAGCTGCACGCGGACATAGCGGATGCCCTCCCTCCTCAGCTGGTTGAGTTTGGCATCGTCGACCCACTGGACGCACTGCACGGAGACACGCGGCCGATTCATGTTAGCAGCGTTTTAAAAATGTCAAACAACTGTTGATCTCACCTCCAAAACAAAACCACCAAACCCGGCAACGGCGGCGGCGGCAACAACAACAACAACAACAACAACAACAATAATAATAATAATAGCCCCAACAACAACAACAATAATAATAATAATCATAATAATAAATCATAACCCTAGAAACAACATTAACAATCAGAAAGCATTCATCGTAACAGACAACAGGCAGAATTACGTAATTGATGGATTGGTATTTTGTGTGACAGCATGAAATGATTCAGACTTCTGAAGAGATTTAAAAATGTGACTTCAAATTTGACCAACGCGCATATATATATATATATATATATATATATAAACCCCACAACAGTATATGCTACTGTAGTATAATAATCAAACAGAAATATGTGACACATCCTAATGGATTATGTGTGGAAGAGTTTTCACCTGAGACACTGGGGGCTCGTACAGATCCAGCTGCAGCCTCTGCACAACTTCATTAAAGTCTCCAGCGTGGAAACACACAACGTCTTTGGTTACCCGAGGTCGATTATTCCTGGAACAGAAACACAGACACACTGTAGAGTCCTCCCTCATCACTAACATTATGTCATACCGACATTAATGACTGTTTCCTAACATTTGTATTAGCCTCTTCCACTCCCTACCATAGGTAGCAGGTTATGTCACATAGAAACATTGTGTTGTGGTTAGGCACCTATTCAAATGTTGAAAGTTGGGAGTGCTTAGAACATTATGAGAGAAGTATATCAAGGCCATCCCCATGCTCCATTATGTCTCATAATGCTTTCTACAATTTGTAACACACATTTGGTGCCAAATTTAACCATTTTTGACCATTCGAGAATTGATAAAAATGTTCAATAACCCCTACAAAATACCACATTAAAACACCAAGTGCTTGAGGAGGACCATAGAAAAAAAACATGCTGTGATTGGGCGTCAAAACCGTTTGGACATTCATGCAAGAATTGCATTTTTTCAGCGATCGGATGGCGAGCACTGCTCAGAAACCCCCTTATTGTCAATACATGTCAATACACGATACAGGAAAGCCATAAATCCTCTAAATTCCCTCCCAGGTCTCTACTCTGTGGTTGTAAAGAGGCTCAGCTTTCCAGTCATACCCAATTTAGGAAATTCCAACACCGTTTAGGGACCCCAGCATGCAGAAACCATTTCAGAATAAGCGAAAATAACACATTTATACTGCATGCAAACAGCATGATGTTTGACCCAACCTGCATGGGGTTATCATAAAGTGGGCATGCCTGTGAAGGGGAGACTCGTGGGTCTCCATAGAACCCATTATTCCTCCAGATATGTTGAGGTGGGAGATAAAGGGACCCCTGTGAATACGGCCAAAGCCAGTTTTTCGCCCCCTCGCCAAAATGTAGCCTCACTTTGGAGCGCGGTTTAGCCTCCTTCCCAACAAGCTAGCATGACAGCAGTAGACCAATGGACGTCTTAGGCTATGCATTTCATATGGCACTAGTATCTTCACTCTTAAAAAAAAAAATAATAAAAACCGAAGCCTGCTACAACCCCTGAAACACAGTTCTGCTGGCGAGCACGCCGGTGTCCTGGGGGAGTTTAAGAGTTAAAGCATGTCAATAGACACTCACCATTCTCCAAAGTGCACCGCCTTCAGCACCCCCACAGCCGCCGTGCTCTGCCAGTCGAAGCTCTGGCCTACGTGGTCAGCATGGGCCTTCGTCCGGTCCTCGAACAGAACCTCTCGGGGCTCACTCGCCCTCGGCAGGTAGTGCAGATTTTTGATCTCATTCATGGACCTGCAGAGAGAAAGACGTGGGAGGAAGAAGACAATCGTTCACATTCACAGTCACGCCTAAACTCGTGGTCACAGCTGCTTTTGTCTATATTTCCAGAACGATTCTTTTTCTAAATCATACTGTGTAAGTGGAACGGTGTTCATATATTTAGGACTTTCGAATGATGCAAACCACCTGTCATCACTGCTGTAATGTTAAACAACAGAAGGTGTTTATTGATCTCAACACAAGAGAGACCCAAAGAAATAAACATGTTATTAATTGTAACTCCACATGTTGTATATCACCTGCCCATGTGAATGTTTTTACATATAATGATCCATAAAAAAAACAAAAAGGCATTGTGGTGGTGATCGCTTTAATAAATAACCACAGAGACACTAATTGTATTTTTTTTTTATCCAGGTAAAGAGTTTTCAGACATTTTCTTTTTTCTAAAACAGACTTTAGTCCTATTACTGTTGAAGTTATTTTATTGTTATGGTTAGAATTATTACTGTGACTATGAACCTATTTTCCATATAATCTAACCTGTGGTATATTTATTGTGTTAACGCCACTAAATGTTGCTCTTTCCAGCCCCGGAGGAAGACGAGAGTGTGGGTCAAATACGGCCGGCGTATATTTTCTAACTTTAACTTATGAAAGGCGTTTAAACTACACCCTTGGCTCAGCGCGAGTGTCCCTGAAGCCCGGAGGCTTCACTTTTTCTCGGTTTGTAGACGCCATGTTTCCTCTCAGATGGGCTGTACCTGCGTCTCTTGAATGGAGACTTGGGCATGTCAGCCGTGGGCACCATCTGTTCCCCCGGCCGCACCCACATGATGGGCCCGTCGTCACTCTGAGAGCGGCAGTCCAGCTTCAGACCGGAGAGGCTCCCCCACGGGAGAGTCATCTGTGGACACACACACACACACACACACACACACACACACACACACACACACA
>CALSCE010000016.1:6767388-6779550 GCA_943593645.1 Bovichtus variegatus | reverse complement strand
CACACACACACACACACACACACACACACACACACACACACACACACCCACACACACACACACACACACACACACACACACACACACACACACACACACACACACACACACACGTTTGTGATGCAACTGATGCACCATATGAAGACAAAATACTGTATGAAAGTACAACACATTGAACAGATGTTACAGCAAAAACAATGAATGAGCGATGGAGTCATTATGGTATTCGTACTTCTCAATGAGAAACATACTGTATTCAGCACAGTAAGTTATCATAGCCGTCTAGAGGAGGACGCACAGAGTTTACGTCCTCCAATCAGGAGGCAATTCAAGCACACACATGCTCCTGCTCTGACTGCCGTGCTGCAGTAAGTGGTTAGTTACTAAACTTTGTTGAGATCTTATTTGTTTGCACAATAAAACAACAACAAGACAACAGATTGCAGATTGTATTCTCACCTCAATAAGCATTATTGGTGAACAAACAAACAAACAAAGTAATTCCCACAAAAATCAAGCAAAAAACCTAAAGTAAATAGAATAATGATATTGCTATGCGAGTACAACCCCCCCCCCCCCCCCAATATAGTCCTTGGAATATTATAAAAAATAAAAATAAAATGAAATCTCGCTCCGACCTTGAGAAAGGGCGACTCCTCCAGCATGTCGAGGAACTCTGGGAAGAAATCTCCAACTTCCTCATCCACAGCTCCGACCAGGCTGATCTGCCTCATGGGTCCAGAGCGGTACGTTCCTGAACAGTAAGTGCGGCTCACCTACAACAGAAAGACAGATTCTGTCAGTCAACACATCCCCTTTAAAAGTCTACACACCAACGGTAACAGTGTACACTATATGCTAATGTACTTTTCTGTTTTTCCTGTTGGTATACCACAACAAAAAAAAGACACGTATATACAGTATCGGTGTATCTACAAGATGTGACTGCGCGTACCACAGCTTCCTCGCCTCTTTAGTGTCGTCATCAGTGTTACGTTGAGCAAAAGCGTCATTGCTGCTCTGAGGAAGCGGTATGGAACTTACAATATTACATACTCCTTTAAGCTAGAGGTGGAATGTGCACTCTGTAAAGGAAGCTGCAGCAGCACATCATCGTGCAGAACGGATCCTTTTCTTACTCTGAGAACCCAGACACAGTCACACTGAGGGGTTCCTCACACGCTGCAGACCACGGCTTGTGAGTTTTATACGATCATATGGAAAATACTCCAGACTGTAATCGTTGCAGCAAAAGGTTTCAAGGCTTCACGAATCTGCATATCGTCATTATTGTAATATGTGAACACAGTCGCCATTGAAATATGTGCAGTGCAACAAACCATTTAAGAGCAGTCACTCTGCCTTCAGAGCATCACTTTGCTCTCTGCTATTCTCCAGCTCTTGCTCTGCAGATCTTTCTCCATTAAGCATAATCTTGCATGGACGTGGAACAAAAGCGACTCCATTAGATCTCTATTCAGTAATTCAAGGTAACACGGGGCGAGTAATTGATACACAAATAGTCATTTTGCCGGGGTTTAAGGTTTTTTTCACATCCAAGCTTTTTTCATGAAAATTAAGTATTTTGACATCCAAGCTTTTTCTTGAAGAAAATTAAGGTTTTTTTTGACATCCATGCTTTTTTCAGGAAAATCTTGTTTTTTTTCCCCATGAAAATTAAGTATTTTGACATCCAAGCTTTTTTCATGAAAATATTTCATGAAATATTTTTTCACATCCAAGCTTTTTCAATGAAAATTAAGTATTTTTTTAAATAATTTTTTTTCCCATGAAAATTAAGTATTTTGACATCCAAGCTTTTTTCATGAAAATAAGTTTTTTTTTTTACAGCGAAGCTTTTTACATCAGAGGTTCTCAAACGCACACAAAACCACTTGTAGCCGCTGAACCACTTGTAGCGTTTAAACCACTTGTAGCAGCTGAACCACTTGTAGCTGCTGAACCACTTGTAGCTGCTGAACCACTTGTAGCAGCTGAACCATTTGTAGCTGCTGAACCACTTGTAGCCGCTGAACCACTTGTAGCCGCTGAACCACTTGTAGCTGCATCACCTGCATCAGGACGATGCACCTCGACTGTGGCGTCAGATTTTTTATTTAATTTTCTTTTACCTGACCTGGTCTTGAGCCATCGATCCATCTGATCAGTTGACGCTCAAATTGACCGCGCAGATCATTTATGACTTAAGATCGAAAAAACGAACCCACGTAGCTCCGCTACATCTATGTTACACTCTATACTACACTCTATACTAGTCATTTTTAAACAGTTTGAGAAACACTTTTAAACTTACAATATATTAATTTAAAATGTGACATTTTATCAATATAGGGACCACTAGGGGTCACTCTCAGACCACCAGTGGTCTGCGGACCACTTTTTGCTTTAGAGGCACGAAGACCACTTACGTACCTGAGAGTGAAACGTGGCAATAGTGGTGGTCTCAATGTCCTTCTTGCCCAGTATCTCCATTTTGACTGGTGTGTTGGGGAAGTTGAAGGCAAAGTAGTCCAGGAAGTCAGGCAGGAAGGCGGCTGCACTGTGCACCACTGCCAAGGCGTACGAGGCCGCACCTCGAGGCTTCTCCACAAAGGCCAACTGCAGGAACTCCTGGGCGAAACACTCCACCTCAGCCGGGCTGAGGCAGGCGATCTCATCAGCATAGGCGTGCAGAACCGACCCCCCACCATTGGCCTGCCGTTCCTCATGCATGAAGCGTCCGCACCAGGAGCCTGTCTGCAGGCAGGAGCTGCGGATGTAGTGGTCTTGGTGGGAGAGGAAGGGGACGTGTCCGAGCTTCAGGGCGCGGAGGTAGGGTTGGTGGTCTTCTCGGCCAGGCTGGCGAGGCAGAGACGGGTCAGGGCGGACGGGCAGAGCGAGATCCGCTGTCTGAACTGCTTTGTTGTGCATGTGTCGGACCTTCCTGGCGCTGTGCTCGTCCTCGCGGTGCTTCTTCTTCTTCTTTTTCTTCTTCAGGAGATATTCCTCCAGCGTCAGAGACTTGACATTCTCATTGTGGGGCCTCGACTCTACGGGTGGAGGAACAAGTCAAAGTGAGAGGGGAAGTGTTCTGCTCGGCCATCGTGTTGAAAACTACATCTCATTATTATTCATTCATTTATTAGCATGCTTCAACATTATTGTGTAGGAGGCTGTTATCTGTTGTCATGCACCCTGAAATCATTTACACTACACCACAGACAGAACATGTCTATGATTTTGGTGGAAATTATCCATCTAGAAATATATTTAAAATATATCCATTTAGTTCTTTCTAATGGCTCAATGGTACAGTGTGCCTGTTCTGTAAGAGAGTACCTGAGATCTGCAATAACCAAAACACTCAATTTACTGTCACTAAACCACATTGAGGGACATTTGTAAATCTCTTGCAGCTTAAAAAAATGTTGGTCTCAGGACATCACTTTAGGGACAATTTAAAACATATATTCCATAAAAAAAATAAAATATAAGACACCCTTTTGTATATGCACATAATAATTAATGATACTAATAATACTACTACTACTACTAATAATAATAATAATAATAATAATACTCACCCTTCTTTTGCTTCACCTCCGCGTGTTTCACATTCGCCTCGGTGTTCTCCTTCTTCAGCTTCAGCTTCAGCTCTTTCTCCCGATGCTTGTCTTTGAATTCCTGGGATTTGGCCTTGACCATTTTGAGAGGCGTGAAAGTGAAGAGCTCGGGGGGCTCTGCTCGCTTCTTCTGCAGCTCTGGTACCTTCCGAGGAGGAGGAGGAGGAGGAGGAGGAAGAGGAGGAGGAGGCAGAGCCGGCTGCAGGGTCTTTGCGCCGCTGTGGTGCTGGTGGTGCTGGTGGATGTGCAGGACATGCTTCTCTGCGCTCGGCTTGGGGTTTAGCTGCGGCTGATGCGGCTGGTGGCTCCGGGGCTCAGCGTGCTGCTGCTGCTGCTGCTGATGGAGCTTCACTTTCTTCGCTCCTTTCACACACCTCTCCCGTTTGTCAGCTGACAGCTCCCTCCTCTTCTTCTTCTTCCTCTTCTCCTTCTTCTTCTTCTCCCTGATGAATCTCTCCAGGCTGTCCCTCACCTTTTCTTCTTCTACTTTGGCACGGAGCAAGTCGACCTGAGCTGCCATCTTTGCACGTACAGAACATTTAAAGGGCTCGTGATTCTCAGTGCGCAGGCGCCCGAGAAGTTGTAGTCCTCATGCCGTTCATTTGTAGTTTCTTTCAGTATTTTGAGTCTGCTGCGCACGCGTTACACAAGGAGCTCCGGGACATGTAGTTTGTTGATGTTGCAAAGCTTCATGGGAGTTTGAGTGTAAAGGAAGTGAGTGCGTGCGGCTCTGCACGCACTCACTTCTGCTCAGCTGACGTCATGGTGCATTTCATGACAGCCACCAGAGGCGGTGGTGAGAAGCATCAGTGAGAAGCAGAACCACAGACTGCAAAGAGCAGAACATAAAACATGTTCATTTTCATTCAGCTTCACACCGACATGGAGGACCAGAGAGGCAGTCTGCTGCTGAAGGATAGACAATATGTGCATTCAAACAATAATACATGTTCTTTATTTAACCAGGTAAAAGTCTCCTTGAGATTAACATCTGTGTTCCACCTGAACAAGAGGGCAGCATGGTGCATCAATAAAAACAAACGATACAAATACAAATGAATGAGCACAATACCCAGTTAATATGCAATACAAACAAAAATAATAATAAAAAAATGTAATGCATGAAACAGATAATTAAAAAAATATTATTCATATTGAAAAAGTTTTTTTCAAAGTCCTCGTTCTGTGCAAAAGATACATTCCCAAGTTTATCTGAAGTTAATCGTGATGCTTCGGAAGTCTCAGTTAAGACAAATCAAGTCCAGTCCATTTTATTTAAATAGCCCAATATCACACATTCACACCTTTAACAGGAGGGGAAACATGTTCGAGACCTCAGGAAGAGAAACTAGGAGGGATAGATGTCGTGTTTACAGAATAAACCAACATAATGAAATCACACAGAGATTCAGATACAATTTGTGAATCGACAGAAATCAAGTGGAGTATTTTCCACAGTTAAGTGTTTTTAGTAGAAATTCCCACTATTCCTCCACCACAGCTGAATCACCGTCTGTACTCGTATAAACTTCACATTGTTGCACAAATCCAGGACTGGGGGATTTTCTTCGTCGTCACTTGCATTGGAAACAACCTTTTATGGCCAAAATCAGACCAGAATTAACGGGACGAATGCTGTTTGAACAAATGTTTACCTTTCTTTAAAGATAATCTGTGCAGTCAAAGAAATTTAAACTAATATAAACTGTAAAAACTGCAAAACGGAACTTGTGAATCCTTTGAGAGGCGTAGGATTGTTTTACCAGAGATGCCTGTAGGATAAATTGCTTCCCTAAATCCACAAAGAAACACAAATAATCCAACCGCGTTTATTCAGTAAACCTTTATTTATCAGTGCATGAACAGGCCATGACCAGATTATTTCTTTTCACCCATTTTTATATAGTTTCCTCTCAGCTCCCTTAAAAAAATAATGAAACCATTTACAGAGGACTTTTTTTCTGCATGAAGGCAAATATTTATACATGTGCTGTACAATTTATAAACATTTACGACTTTTTATTTTTATTTTTTTTATATATATATATATATATATATATATATATGTTGGAGCAATGCAAGGCCACAGTATCATCCATGGTAATGGCATGAACAGGAAATAATACAGTAGCCCATCATATCAACAATAAATTAGTAAATGGTCTCACAGATGCACAAGTTACTTCTGACGTCCCTAAACAGGCGGATGAGGTGAAGCGCGACGTATGGACCACTAGATGTCTCTGCAACCCACAGAAGCATTTAACAACACTACATTTTGTCTTCAGAGCAGGGAAAAGTCATCCCAATAAATTAAAAATATACATTTTCATCTGGGACTCGAATCCCTGTTTCATTAAATTTGATAAACTCCCAAGAGGAAATTCCATTTTCACATTATGCACTGTGTGCAGCCACCGCTGGGAAGCATATTGTGGTGACTTTCCCTCCCTGTGTGGAAAATGAACTGCATTGTTAGGGAGTCTGACAGCCATGATGTTGTTAACAATGAACATTTAAGCAAACATGTACGTACTATATTTTTCTCACATTGTGGGTCATGTACTAAAGAAAAAAAAAAAAGAAAAAAAAGAGATCCAAAATAGATTTGGAGGTTAGGATGAGATATGTTTTTTGTGCCTACATTTGTGAAAAATACAAATATCTCTTAAAAGCTTTAAGAAGCTGAAGGCAGAGGTCTCTGACTTCTTACAATCAAGCTCTGTTAATTCAACTCATCTAAATTATGTGTCAATATACGTGTAATCACTTTGTTAAATAATATATGTTCGGGATTATAGTCGATGCTACGGCGATATCTAAACATACAGAGGCCTACCTTGTACACACACACACACACGCACGCACACAAACACGCACACTCAAACACAAACACGCACACACAGCCGCTAACAGTAGACGGCATTATGAATCAGGCGCGCGGACTGTTAAGAGAGCATGAAATCTTAGAAACAGAATGTATAGATTTCATATTTATTATTTTAGATGTTTATCTACACATTCTATTTCTATCACTCTACGTCCACAGCAAAGGTGAAATGACTCAGCGTGGATATGTGTACTAAACGTTTACACTTAATTTCAATAAATTACATTATGCTTTATTATTAACACACATGTAACAAACATTAGAAGTATAACCACAAGTATCTGGTCTGCTGATTGATGCATATAAAGCTCCGGGGTTGACGGTCCACCCTCTGGTAAACTAATGGGATCAAAGAGTCTTCTGCGGCGCATGAATACAGTCACAACTGCAGTCGGGCTCTCACAAAACGGACAACAGAACACACTCTGTCACCCTTTGCAGCCGATTTGTAAGAGAAACTCACCAGCTTCTCTGTCTAGTACATCCATCAGTGACAGTGACGCAATCTCGCCAAGGAAGAAAAAGCTGCGTCCAAAACCTTCAAAGTGACAAAAAAAAAACAAAAAAACAACAACCTTCATCGAGGGGGAGCAGTTCATCTCATTACCCAGTCTCACAGTGAGTGCAATACGGAGCAGCTTCTTATTAACCGGAGTCTCTGATTGGCACAAAATAGACTTCCAAAGATCTTTTGTACAGTACAAACACTCATGTAGGTTACGAGCACGCATGTCGGATCAGACATCAGCAGCTTGTTGCAAACTGACCGAGGCAAACTGGGTGAAAAAAATAAAAACCAGAAGCAATGACAAGCTAGGTTTGCTGGTTACACAGTGATCTGCTTTGTCCGAGATGGCAAAAAAATATATATATATCCTTCCATTCTTAATGTCCATCTTTAAAAGTCACCTACAAAATGATCATATGTGTACCGATGACTCGCCCCATGTTAGCTCTCACGCGGCTCCAGTCGTGTGCTCACTGCGTCACAAACAGGTTCAGTAACATCTTACTATCCAAACCACTGTTGAGACTGTTTATGCAGAAGTGTATTAAACGTTAATGTTTTAATGAGAAGTCCTGTGTGTGTGAAGTAGTGAGCACACGACTAGATAAACAAGACTTTATTATTCTGCACGAGTTGTGTGAGAGTTTGTAGATTTGTTGTTTACTTCAATTCATCAAGACTTTTTCTCTGTTTTTTGGATTCTTCGTCTTGAAGTTTTCTTCAAGGGTTCAAGGTAACACAGGGGGAAGTAACTGATTACACCGAGTATCCTTTTATGGGTGACTTATTCCTTTAATATATATTCAGGGAGGATATCAGATATCGGCGTATGTTGAGTCCACCTTGGAGTGGATCTTGGCAGAACTGGGAACCTTCCATGGACCCGGGGTGATGGGAGCCTTCTTGCTGGTCCCGTTGCAGCTGGGGTCCTGGATGCTACTGTTTGAACCTCTGGGATCCTTCTTCACTTCGTCACTTGGCTCGTGGTACTTGCTTTCCCGATATTCCTTCTCCCCCTTCTCTCTCCTGCTCCTCCGGCTGAGGGTGCCACTATCGGCATCTGACCCCACCCTCTCCCTGTGCGTCTGGGAATGGGACTTTTGTGCCACTGCCTCTTGCTCAGCCCGTTTGCTCTTCTTGTGGCGCTCACTGGTCCCCAGGCTTTTGTCTCCGCTCTCTGCAGCCCCCCTCTCCTGCCAGTAGGCTGCATCCTCCTCCTTGTACCTCCAGTCCTTCCCTTCTCCAGTGGCGACGCTGGGCTGTTGGCCAGCTGGACGCCGGGGGCTCTGGGGCTCCTTCAGGTTCTTCAAAGGCACAGCAGGGTCAAGTTCCTTGTTGGAGCTCTTCTTGGGGCTCGAGGAGTGGTGGTCTCTCTGCCCGTGGGCTCTTCTGTCTTTCCTCATATCCTCCAGGGATCCGCTGTGGCCTTGCTCCGTTTTCCTGGGGCTCTGAGAGCGCTCTTCCTGATCCGCCCAGCCATCAGTGGCTCTCTTGGGACTGGTGGTCTTGGAGTCACTCCTGCTTGTTTTTCTGGTGCTGGGGCTGGTGGTACGCTTATTGTTGTGGTGAGGGAGCTGCTGCCCTCTGGATCTGTTAGCCTGCCTACCGTGCTCCTGCCCGGAGCCGGGGGATCCAGATGCCCCGGAGAAGTCGTCAGGAGCGGTTGTTTTGGGTGAAGACGGGGACAGTTCGGAGGCAGAGAGGGAGACAGAGGAGGGAGAAGCTGGAGACGACTGCCCGTCAGAGGCAGAAAGTCTGGGAAAGCTTGAGGTTGGAATGGTTACTTTGTCCTTTGAACCTGAGGAACAAGCAACAGGAAGTAAGACAATGTTCTAGCTGAGCAATACTGCGTGACCTCTAATGCTACGTTCACACTACGAGCGACACAGCAACCTGCCAACCGTCTTTTTCAATGGAAGCCAAAGACATGAAGCTTCAAACTGAGGCCTGGCCTCAACTTTGCTCAGCGCTCGAATGACGCCGTGGAAGCGTCAACTGGGATTGGCTGATTGGACAAATAGATTAGCCATCTGCGATTGGCTGAACCCATCACGGGTTGTTTTTTTTCTTTTCTTTTTTGTCCGGTTTGAAAACCAAAATATTGTTTTTAGTATTTTTCCGCAACGCGCTCTTCCACGATTGCATCTGCTTAAAATTGCATGTTGGGAGTCGCCGGTTGTTGGTAAAATGTTAACATATCGCCGACCCTAGCGTCAACCAGTCATATGCTTCTGCTATTTAACGACATAACCAGGTCAACTAGCGCTTTATCACTTCAACGCCGCCACGCTTAGCTGTCGTGTTGCTTTCGTCACTCGCAGTGTTAACATAGCATAAGGATCTGCACAAGCTAAGATATCCCTCACATTCCATATTTCGCATAAATGTAGGATCATTAAACATGTCATGCAAACAGAAGGACAATATCCTCGCATTGTGGAAAAAAGATGTCCACCTTGCTCTGTAATAAGCCTCTGTAATATCCCTCTAAATATTTGCCTTGTTTGAGATTTGTATCAGCCGACGACATTGCCATCAATGGTAAAGGTGCGAGTGTTCACCCAGCACTGACATTTCAATTTCCCCCCCGAGCTGATAGGAATTGCACAGCTGTGATTGAGAGCAGATATATGCAGCAGAAAACCAGAGAGAGAAAAAGAAGAGTTATGGGCTTAGTGATGCTGAAATGAGCTTTTGGATTTCTAGGAGCGACAACTCATAGAAATTCATTCTAATGTGATCTTTTGGATTGAAAAGTGGATGCCAGTGAATGCACACCGATCCTTTTCGCTTGTCACTCACTGATCAATATCTAGTTAGGGATTTTTTTTCTCCAGGTCTCCAGCTTCATTTAGGATGAGGTGTGTGTTCAGTGGCATCCCAGGTTTTGTTTTTGCAATACCCTTAAAAAAATAACTTGCAGAGCTCTGAAGCCTCCCAGCGCTCCTGCAGGTCTGCTGTTCTTCTAGGACTCACTGCTTTGGTTCAGCCCTCCAGGAGAAGAAACTCTGCTAACTGATCTAGTTCAGATCGATCGTGGGGGTGAAGGAAGGGACAGAGAGCGACACTTAAATCTGGGAGATGGATCACTTTGAAAGGAGAGGTGAGAAGGCAAAAGTACAAGGTTTACCAAGGTTATTAGGGACAGACCAAGAAAAGCAGTGAGGCCTTTAGTGATGCTCTGGTTTCATGTAGAAGCACAGGGTGGAAGAAGAGTTCAGACCTATAGGAGGAAAAGATAAATGGGTAGAAATAGAGAGCCGTGCCAGAGCGGAAAACAGGATCAGATAAAGAGCACAAGATAGAAGAAGTGAGAATGACAGGAGAGAAAGGTCAAGAGAGAAGCTGCAACACATGCATGAGAAGAGAAGAAACTCAGCGCCCTGCTTTCACGCTTATCCATACAAAAGCTTTGAAATATGTAATATGCTATTGTGTAGATCTATGTGCAGTGGCAACAATGTGTGTGCATGCATGTGGCTGCCAGCAGTCACTCACTGTGATCCGGCACTAGGCCCTGGCCCGGCCGCAGCAGCAGATGAACTTTGCTGCCTCCTGCTTGGATCAGCTCGATGGCCCGAGTGTGTGTGATGCCCTGGGTGGCCTCGCCGTTGATCTCCACTATCTGATCTCCAACCTGTAGTGCACACAGAGTCCGCTCTTACGCATGTCACAGGCAGGGGGGCTCAGGGGATTTCAAACTGCGAGGCACGACCCCCGGGAGAGTTGGCGGCGGCAAAGACACTAGAATTATTTTGTACTTTATTGAGGAAGTTCAATACAGTCGTTACATGAACGCATGCATGTCCCAGTATTTCGTTGAAACATTGCAGTGAAATAACAAAAGAAAATAACTTAAACTTTGAGTGCAGTCGTCTCGATTTGGTCCGAGTAAGACCTATATCAATTTGATTTAAAACGCAACAATGCAAAGTAGTACTACCCAGGTTGGTCTTTTTTTTTAAAACTCACATGTATCCTGCCGTCGTTCAGCGCCGGTCCGTCGTCAGCCAGGCGCAGGATGAACAGGCCCATGTTGTACTCTTTCCCTCCCCTCAGACTGAAGCCGAAGCCCCGCTGGCTGCGGTCCAGCTCCACCACAAAGCAGCCCTGCAGTTCAGACAACAGCACAAGCTCTTTGCAAACTTCATACACTGTAAAAGTGAGGAACAGCTGTTATAACTGTGGCTGTGGCGTTACCTGCTTAGAGGCCGACATGATGAGCGCTCCCATCTCTCGTGGAGGGAAAGAGTTCCTCACCTCGACGTCTCCATTCCTGCACAAAAAACCACACACACACACACACACACACACACACACATTATAATGTAGATATGAATGAATGTAGATATATTTAGTCATGTTTAATCGCAATATGCCCCAATGTCTCTTCTTGAGATGACAACTGAGCGTCAGCACATAAATAGCAATGAAATGAAATAGCCATAAAAGTGTGGAGAAACAATAACAGAAAGGAAAATGATTACTAGGTACAATTTCAGCGGGTGTTTCAATACATACACGTTATTTATTTGAAATGTATTTAACCAGGAAAAGCCTCATTGAGGTTAAAAGTGTGTCCAGGCCGAGAGGACAGGCGGGTGCAGAACATGACAGTTACAGACAATAACATTTCACTTCAGCATGAGTATATTAGGCAGCTGAGCTACAAGCTCCCCCAGAAATAAATAATGAACCTCAATGCTCCATCATATACAGTATGTAAGGAGTGAAGGCGTTGAGAAGATGTGTGCATTTATGAAACGCCACCACAGTCAATCGCAGACATAAAAGCAGCAGCAACAAATCTCTCTGAAGATCATTTTCAGAAATAAAAACTCAGCGTAAAAGAGAGAGAATCATCAATAAAGAATCCTACTGTAGGTATTCATATGGAGACTCAAATGTAATAATGTATTCAGTTATGTGCAACAGCTACGGAAATATAATGAAACCGTGCATATCTCAATATATTCAGGCGCGCACAATACTGATCTAAGATCTGTGACCAGTCTCAAGGTGAAGGATTATCTGCTGTGGGGAAACTCATGCATAGAAATGTCTGCACTCAGAGATTAATCTTCCAGCAATGCCTGTGTGTGTGTGTGTGTGTGTGTGTGTGTGTGTGTGTGTGTGTGTGT
>CALSCE010000016.1:6741250-6767378 GCA_943593645.1 Bovichtus variegatus | reverse complement strand
GTGTGTGTGTGTGTGTGTGTGTGTGTGTGTGTGTGTGTGTGTGTGTGCGCGCGCGTGTGTGAGCGAGTGTGTGAGCGACTGTATGAAAAGTAAAGATGCTCCATATTGTGAAGAGAGAATAAAAGTCCAGTATGATCTCCATTACAGCAGACAGAGCCTCTCTCTGCAGGTTTCATGATACAACGCAGACCTATGTAAACCCTTCAAAGAGCCATGTTGTTTATACAGTTGAGCGGAAGATAGCGAGGGCACACTTTAATACCTGGCAGAGCTTATTACAATGCCTTTATGGGAAGTATCTACAGAGTCCTTCTTAGCAGCTGCGGCATGGAGAAGAGTTCACACACTTCCTGCAGCCTCAGCTCATATCTGGCCCGGGCTGACCCCGAGGCATGTGTTGCAGATTAGACGGGGAGGAGGGCTAAATGAGGAGAAGGGGAACACATGCTGATAGGCAGCAAAACGGAGCGGCTGAGGGCGAGAAAACGATGGTGGAGAAATGCCGCCGCAGCGACGGATTAAAAAGTCTGACACAGGTAATCTTGTTTAAAAAGAAAAAGATGAAAGAGGAAGTGAAACTCTCCGCTAAGCTGTCTCTCTCGTTTCCTTTTGCTACGCCATCCAAACAGTGACCACAGGGGGATTTTCTGTCTTTCTGGATAACAAGGAGAGTGCGGGCCACAAGAGATGCTAATGGGCCGCAGCGTAGCACAAACCAGAGCCTGCTCTGAGAGGATTGCAGCTGATTTACGGTTCAAGTGGCAGAACCTACACATTAGACTGTCTCCAGTGGACGTGTGTGTGTGTGTGTGTGTGTGTGTGTGTGTGTGTGTGTCTGTGTACCTGTCTGTGTAGCTGGGAGGCTGCTGGCCCACAGCTCTGTGCTGTGCTGAAGGGCTCTGCTTGGCTGAATTTGTTCCAGATGGAGGAGCGCTGTCTGTGAGAACACAAACACACTCATTTAGTACCACACGCCGATCTTGTGACGCCACAGAGCGAAACTCAATTTTTTTTCTCTGAGCCGACCTACCGTCCTCAGGCACGACAGTGAGGGTGACAGAGTTGCCGGCGTCCTTGATGAGCTGCACGATGTCGTTGTGCGACAGCTCCATGATGGAGCGGCCGTTGACGGCAGAGATGCGGTCGCCCACCTTCATCTGACCCACGCGGTCTGTCGGGCTGCCCTCGATAATACGGCCAATCTTGTGAGGTATAACTGGAAGGACAGAAACAGAAAAACGATGTCAACCTCGCGGTGGCACGAGAGGAGAAGTCACTAAGTTACATGAACGTCTGTACAATATTTTGTGCCAACTCATCCAGTAAATTTAAGACTGAACTTGCGATTGAAATACTCTCCAGAACTAAGAATACAAAAAAAAACACAGTATAATTATCAATAGATAATCTACCAGTACACTCAATTAAGACAGGCCAATCGGAAGACCAGCAAGGCCGGAGCGTAAAGATGGAGATTCAACTTGAGGCAAAAAACAATAAAAAACAAAAAACAACTAATTATTGTATTAAATACTTTCAGACCTGCTTGAAAATGTAAAAAAAAAAAAAGACATTATTTTGGGTCTGTGTACATGTCCTTACATTCACATTTCTTGCATATACTGCAGACCTGTTGAGCCCTGAAATCCGCTCATGCTTTATATGCGTTTGATATAATATTATAAAAAATAAAAGTTGTATATAGATGCGTTTCTCTTGATTTCTGACCTCCAGGTGGGGGCTTGTTCTTCGATGTGAGGATAACAAAGCCGAAGCCCTCGTTGTCCCTGCGCTGCAGAGTGACGTCGAAGCACTCCGGCCGCGAGGGATGAGCGGGCTGGACGGCGTTGGGAACCTCGACGCGAGGTGTCTGAGGCGAGCTGTTGACCAGGGCGGACGCCACCTGTGGGGGCTGCTGACCCTCCTCCTCTTCACCGTCTGACAAAGCACAAGGCACAGAAACCACACGATGTTTACATTACAGGTCATTTTTTACATTACAGGTCACTGAGCAGATGCTCTTATCCAGAGCGACTTCCAGTGACTAACTACAGGGACAGTCCTCTGGAGTAACTCAAGGTTAAGTGTCTTGCTCAGGAGCTCAATGGTGGCAGCTTGGTGTTGAACTCACAACCTTCTGGTGATCTATACTAGACCACTAGACTACCAGCACCCTTACAGTCACAGCTCAGATGGAAAATGACATTACGGATAATAACTTTCAGCAACAAATGTCTATTTTGAGCAGGGGGGCATTCTGATTTAGCCGACACACATTTTAATCCGCCAACAATTATAACGTTCCCGATTTGTCATTTTTCAGATGCTTCACAAAATAATCCAAAGCACGGCGGCTTCATGGAAGATAGCCTGCTGCGTTTGTTGCACACATGACTCCAGATGAAAGCCCTTTACAATTAGTTATTCATACGACTGATCTACCTCCATCTCTCTTCGTCGTACGTTTGTTCTGCCGAGTCCCTGTTTTGTCAGGGAATCTCTTTCTCAAGCCTGCTTTGAAAGCATAAACCTTTACATGATTGATGCGTCATTTCTGCACCGTGATCAAAGCTGTTGTTGCGATACATCAAATGCAAGTCATTTGAAAAAGTGCTGCTACTATTCATGGAGCGGTTATCTGTGGGGGTGAACGAGCCTGAATGCAGGAGGGGTGTGTGCTGTTGAGAAAAGGAAACTCAGCATATTCTTTATTTCCTCCGTTCTTTGAGATGTAAATCACCTCTGATACCAGCTGATCTAATCTTCACCGGCCTTCACAGCCTGGGCAGATAAACACAGAGAGGACACGTTTGGCTGTTTTCCCATTCCATTCGCTTTCCCGTGATTAAAGTTAAAAACAGAATCCTCTTTCAGAACTTTACTTTTCTTTTCAGGAAGAAATGTCTGCATAGAAAAACGCCCAGAAATCTTGGTTGAACTTCATTTATTCAGATTTATCCGCAGCGCAGTCATCCGGAACAAATTGAAAAGGATTAGCAACAAACATCCCAGATCAAAGCTTCCGCTCAGAGGTCCTCCTCCAGCTTCCAAATAAAAAAGAGTGAAAACAAGAAAGCTGTGCTTCAAAGCTTCGAGAGCTGTCAGAGAAACGTAGATGTGATTATTGGACAGTGGACCCACCTGAGTGTGTCAGCTTCCTGCGCACCGTGAGCATGACTTGGCCGTTCCGGGCCGCGTTGGTCATCAGCTCCAGCACTTGTTTGTGGGATCTGCCCTTGACTGGCACGCCGTCTATGCAAAGCAGCTCATCCCCTGCACGCAGGCGGCCGTCCTTCTCAGCGGCACCGAGAGGCACGATGGCACCAATGTACACCTGTGGATGTGAGAGAAACAGCTGATGTGAGCCAGCGTGGGCGGGAGGACTGACTGGCTTTATGGTTAATAATCAGATGATTTGAGCATTTGATGCCTTTTTGTCCTAGGTGCAAAATAGAGATCAGCTTTTTCCTATTTCCCCATTGTCCTATAGCAAGAGCATAACTTTTAGATATTAGCTATTTAGCTGAATGCAGCTGGAATATGGATTTGCTTAGTCGTGCTCCAAATATCTGAGGGTCCGGTATTCTGCGTGCTGGGCTGCGACCTACCGGCTGGTCCGGCCCCTCGCCTCCGAGGACTCGGAAGCCAAATCCTGACTCCTGGTTCCTTTTGATGAACACATCCAGGTCCTTGGTGTTAGCAGCTGCAGAGAGAAGAGAACGTTTTTTATTTGCACAAAGACAAGACAAATAATTATTATTTATTTTTTATATGCAGCTGTTCTAAGCCTGTGGTCAGGGTCTGCGAGTTAAAGAAATAGCTAAAAGATTATATTATTTTATAACATCTTGCTTACAACATAACAGAGATCTTTAGCTTTCTTTCGTAAGATAAAATGCCCTCAAAAATGTGAAATTATTCAAATTCACAAGTAGAACTTATGATCAACAGAAAAGGTAGCTCTGTTTTATATCGTTTTACATTTAATACCACAAAACAAATTAAATATCTTTGATTATATGTCCCATACACCTTGGTCCCCATAAAGCTCTAAAACCCATCATAGCATTTAGTCAAGCGAAAATAATGCATTCTGGTTTTTACAAGTAGGCTAACATACAGCTAACTCACAACCTGTCACACAGGCCTGGATATGACGAGTCAATGGTTTTCTGGGACTTTTAATAAAAAGATAAATAAAAGTAAAACATGTGTATAACATGTACCCTACAGCCTAGCCTTCTAGCATGCAATAGTCTGCTCAAAAAACCTTAAAAATGACAATTAAACTGCAGTGAAGAAAACTCACATGCAGCCTGTAACACAGACTTAAATATGACTCATCATACATCTACATGTTAGCAGGTATAGATTGGCCTGTTTCCACACACCTGACACCTTTTCTTTGATGCAAGTTCATCAATTATTCTACAGCTACAACTGTAGCGAGGCAAAATTTAATGAGAGCCTAAATTGATGTGCGTGCCGGATCAAAGTGTCGGCCCGCCTGCCTCGAGTCCATGACATGCAATTATTGATACAAACATTAGTTGCGAGTCTGGTCTCACACATATATCCAAGATCACGCTGAAAGGTGACAAGAGGCCAGAGTCCCGAGCTCACGCAGTTCATCCTGTAAACTTACGCTTGCTGTCCAACAAGGCCTTGGATTTGAGGTAGAGCTCAGAAGCGTCCGGTTTGGGCGAAGACGAGAGCAGGGTGTTAGCAGGGAACGGGAGCGGGGCTGCCTCGGGCCCTCCGAGGGCCTCCGTGCTGTTAGTCATCTCCTGTCGCTGCAGCGGGGCGGGGGGCTGCGAGTAGGGATGGGGTAACTGCTGCGGGGCGGGTTGTGGGGACTGTTGAGGAGTCGGCTGGGAGGCAGCCTGGGACATGGGAGCCGTGCACTGCAACGCACAAACAAGAGCTGAACAAATGACCTCAAGTCCTAAACTACGAATATAAAGCAATTGTTCTCCATCTAATGGAGAAAGAAAAATGGTTGATATGTCTACTACAAGTGAGGCGTTCTATTGCTCCGAGGAAAACTGTTGGAACAACTTAACATGAATTATGTCATATATAACATATATATTTAGGAAGAAAGCTTCTGAGTTTTACAACATCTGGGAAATGTTTTTGGAATTTGTTAAAAATGGTGACATTAAAGAGGCAATAAAAGTGTGAAATTATTGTGAGGATTTTGTCTATGTTTGTGACATTATTCTTAATTAATTAATTCCTTTTTTATTTTATTTATGTATTTACTTAATTGTAATGTCATTGTAAATCGATGTCCTTATATAACTTTATACTTTAACATTATTTTTTTATTATGTCTTTATACACTGCCATATGTTCAATTTGGGGGATGAATAATGTGTTAAATGTACAAAATCAATAAATATATGTTTGAAATGTTTTATGCCTAAGCCTATAATAAAACTTATTTATGAATAGGTAGCATGATATATATATACTGAATTGTATGTATATTCTAATTGTAGCTAAGGAAGATGAAAATGTATTCTTTTCTTCTTTATAAATAATGCAGCCACACATTGTAATGCTGTGTTTTACAAATAAAGACGTATGAGTAAGCCTGTTGCTGCCTCAGTCTCTCTATTTTGGGAGTGCAGCAGGGAGCAGCAGCACAGGAGCAAGCTGTTGAACACGGCATATCATCTTAAAAACCCGTACAGAGGATGTTAAGTTGCCGTGTGCCAGGAGCCAGCATATTTACCCACATGCAGCTCCAGAAATAACAGCCTGGCTAATGTGGGCTCACTGAATAATGTAGCAAACAACAGCCCGCACACACACACACACACACACACACACTGAGTGGTGCTTGAGGGTAACCAACTTAAAAACCTTTGCTGTTGAATAATTCAGTGGGAGTTTTATCATCAGTATATTCTTTGTTTCATTCTAATGTTACAAAGATTTTCAACTTACTGGTTTTAGCGATTTCACAGGAGACGTCTGACCTGTAAGCAGAGAGTGTGGATGTTAAATTCAATTCCGGAACCGCAACACACATCTATTCCAACATGAAGCTTAAAACACGAGAGCATGAGTTGTACTTTCTTCACTCTGCAGACTCTCTGTCAGTGAGTGATTCCACCAGCAGGGGGCAGTATGCTCCAGTAGCTAAAATAGTGGACATGTGGCTGCAGGATGGGAGACACAGAGGTGACCTGGGCCATGGGAAAAAACGTTTCGGGGTTAAACCTGCAGCTGTTTGCTACACCACTGATTCCCAGCCAGGGGTAAAATGGTAGAGCAGCTCAACAACAAAAACGGCAATAATATTCATAATATACGTTGCTGTGAACACTACATGTTGCAGTTATGTTTTTACATTCCTCCAGATGCAAATTCGAAACAAACACTGCAGGAAGGCACTACTGTTTGTGTTGCGTCATGTTTTCTCTTGTGAAGCTTGAATCGAAACAAACACTGCAGGAACACAAACAGTAGTGCTGTTTGTGTTGCGTCGTGTTTTCTCTTGTGAAGCTTGAATAGAAAAGGCTTTCGTTGTGTTGCAGAATGACAATAAATGATCCTTGAATCCTTAAATCCTCAAATGAGCACAGAAGTTTAAACAGGGAGCTAAAAGGTGAAGCATAAAACATGCAGCTCCACTCAGAGTCGTTTGGAGTTAGTATGGTTGCTGAAGAAACCTAAATATTGACAGTTCAATTGTATGTGTTGGGTAATTCATTTTATTTCATTTTCAATTACAATTTTGTCTCCCAACGATTACGGAAACAAAATAATTGAGATTAGACGATTATTGAGCTGCTTTCTGTTTCACAATGATGCTCTCGTTTGTCTTGTGTTGGAAATCAAGCGCACCCTTTTCCTTTTTGCCGACTCCAGTCAGTATGGACATGTTGAATATAGTTCAGCCAAATACTGAATATATGTTTTCAGCATTTCAACATAGTTGATCGTACTTATTTTGATCTAATTTATTTTTATTTATTTATTTTTTGGTAAAGTCAAGACAATACTTTTCAAGACAATTTTTAAAGTTCAATTAATGCATGAAGTTTCCAAAGTCAATGAGTAATCATGTTAAATAAATCACAAAATATTGAGTAAAATATTCGTGATTTTTGCCATTATCGAGCATGCCCTTCAATATCTTATATTTTATATAATGAATAGTGTCAGACATTGGAAATGGATGAGTTCATCTGACAGGGCCTTTTTAAGCAGGAACACACGCATGATGTGCATAATGTCTGCACACAGACACACACACTCTGCACACACACACGCCCCTGGGGCTCAGAGCAGAGCCCAGCTGAGTACATCTGATATGTGGGTGCAACACTGAATCTAGGCTACTGCACTGCAGCAAAGGCAAAAGGGAACAAGCCCTTCAAATCAGTGAAAGCCTGAAGTAAGGAGCAGGGCCATGATTACCCATCATGCTTGTCTCTCCTCCCTGCCTTCCCTCTTTCTCTGTGAGCAGCAAGTGAATCACTCACCCTGCCTGCACAGCACAGCCCAGCATGTGACTGAGCACGACTTCCTCCCCGTTTGGGAAGGTGCACGGCGGATGATGCAGAGTTTGGTGTGGATCAGAGCGTGAAATTGTTTTATTTAACATCACTGTGTTTCCGAGCAATACTTCCAGAAAACCACAGTCCACCCTGTTATTTAAAAATTAAATCATGTACAATAAATCTCACCTTAACTAAGACGAACTGGGTTCACGGTGGGAAGATTCTCTCTTAAGGGGAGACACTGCAGGTAAATGGGGTAAATATTTTAACTAATAGATATCACTATGAAGCTTCCCCAGTTCATTACTTACATTAAGACAATTATTTTTTGCATTGAAAGATTTTTGAAATTGTATGTTTTAATAAGCAAATTATGCATCATCTTATTAAATATGTGCTGATTTGCTACATTTCCAGAAGAGAAATGTAAACATTGGATGAAGCAGGTTCAAAGTTCTTGTTTTATTTTGTTGACATATTAGAGTCAAAGGTTTTCACAGAGGATTCTGGATCTCTTTGTATCACTCCAGAAATCACTAAATACTGTCAATGATCTCCATGTTGTTGGTAATAAAAATCTGTATAAATGAGGCTCTGAATGAGATGTGAACACACTCCTCTGTACAAAGCTTCAGAATATAGAGAGGAATGAAAGTGGAAAGTTTGGTGTATGTAAGAGCTACTGAAGTGGAGATTTCTGCCTCAGAGTCTGAGGAAAACCTCCTTTAGAGAAAACCTCCTTTAAAGATATGGATTGTAAAATTCATACATTTTGTACACACTACAGGTGAATAGGGTCAAAAATGTAACTAATAGATATCAGCATGAAACTTCCCCAGTTCATTACTCACATTAACACAATTACTTTTTATATTACAAGTTTTCTGACATGTGATGTTTAAATATGTAAATGAGGCATTATGTAAAGTCACTTTTGGTGAATTTAGGAGAAATCTACAGACACAAACAGACAAAGTGATTAAATAAACTCCTGAATTGGATTTTGGATGTTTTCTTTCCACGGGTCTGAAAGAACACATGATATGGAAGATAAATAGCCAAAAATCTCTAAATTGACCAGAGCATTAAAAACATGTTTTTGGCTTTAGAGTCTCAGCTTAAGAAATTAATTTGAAATGCGAGCAGGTGGGCCTCTCACCTGTTGTTTCACTCATTGCTTTCTATATTAAAAAGGTAAAGTAAGAGAGAGACTATGGGCCACACAAAGCTGTGTGGGGATTAAAATGATTTCAGAAGTGCAGTGGGAGTGAAGCTTTCTCTGGGCACTAACAGCAGTGTGTCGTCTGAACAGTAACCTGAGCAGATTAACATAGACAGTGATTTAACCAAAGAGATGTCCCAGCATCAGCACGGTAACCCCGCCAGCTGCCACGTATCTCCTCAGGACGGGTTCAGTGTTGCAGGTTTTACCACACTTTGATCAAAAGGGAAGCCTCATCTCTGCCGACTCACCTCCTCGCAGCACTAGCACGTTGACCTCGCTGCCCACGGGCAGGTCTTTGAGGATGTCCACCACCTGGGAGTGGCTCAGCGTCTGCACGTTCTGTCTGTTGATCTCCTTGATGACGTCGCCCTTCAGCAGGCCGCGGCACCACTGGGCATCCAGGATCATCTTCACCTTCTGGCCCAGGGGGCAATCTGCGATGGCGAAGCCGAAACCGCCGGGGCCTTTTACCAAGGGCACGCTCACCAGCTCTGGCTGTAGCAGAGTGGGGTCGGGGCCGTCTTGGTTGGGGACGTGAGGAAGGTGGTGGTGCTGGTGAGGATGGTGGTGGTGCCGTCCTCCGTTGGTCATGGGCGGTACGGTGGCAGTCTGCCTGGGGAGAGTCCCTCCGTCTGGTAGCGTGTAGAGGGGTTCCTGTGGCGTGGAGGTGGAGGGGGAAGGGGAAGTGTCCTTGGAGGTGGAGACGCCTCCTGACGCCTCCTCGCTGCTGCTGGAGTCCTCCGGCAGGGGGTAGCCCCGGCACAGCACCATGTCCACATACTGGTTGATAGGGATGGACTGGAACATCTGCACCACGTCAGCGTGAGTCTTCCCCAGCACACACGCCCCGTTAATGTCCACGATCACGTCACCTGAAAGAACAAAGGGCTTTTACACATGTGATCACAACATCACCGCAGACAGACGCAGTTAAAAATGCACAATGAGTAGGATTTGTCGGCCGTGGTTTTTAAAGACAGCATTCAAAGTTGGTCTCTGGAAGCACAACCCCACATTCACTCTCATTTTAAACAGGCTTTGTCCACTTGGAAAAATTGATTCCTGTAATAACCTATATTCTTATCATGTAAGATTCTGAATCCGGCTCAAATATTAAGAGATACAAAGTATCAAGATGTAAAAAGTGTCTGGAAACAATGTGGCTTAAAACTGGATGAAAGGTCAGTTCATGAAGCTTCTGTCAGACAAACACTACGGACATTTTTATGCGGAAATGTTACATATCACACTCTTAATGTGTAAGGAGAGAGCGAGCAAGAGTATACAATCATGCTGTTCCCTTCTCCTCCTTTCTATTCCCTGGGGGGGGGGGACTCTCCTCACCCTGGCCCGGCTGAGATACAGTAAGGCTGGATGGACGGCTGAATTGCTGACTGGCTATTTGGCTGAAAGCCCAGCGTAGGATTCAGCCCACCTACACAATCAATACCTTTCCCTCACAAATACAGCTCACGTTTCACTCTGAAACCAGCTCCAGACCCCCTCCATGTGGAGCCTGTTCAGAACACACCACACACATCTCTAATGACTTATCCAATAACTAACCATCCACAAAATAATATTGGGTATGAAAAGAAGAGTCTCAGAAACTTTCTACCCTCGGCATAACTAAACGCTCCAGGCCTGAAGTCAGAAAGTCTTAAATCCAGAAGAACGTCACATGAAGTTTCACTTCAGTGCTTGCAAGGAAATTAATTACATTAATTTTTTGGTTTAATCAATTACCTTCCTTCTCATGGGAAACGAAACAATGAAAATAATTACTCTCTGTTCTACTTTCATGCCTATTCTCAGCAGCAGCGCTGGTGTGGCTGTAAGAGCTTTCAATGCAATCAATATGACTAATGTGAATCCTGGAGAATCTCGCCAAAGATCTCCATGCATGTACTCACGGTATTTATAATTACAATCAAAGGGAATTTACAGAGCCACTGACAAGCAGGCACGACTGCAGCTGCGCTGGTGAAGCTGCATGTAGCATGTAGCATGAGCACAATGTCACCTAAAACCCAATAAATCTGTCATACACGACTGCACATTCAATCTGGGTGTCAACTATAAATTAACCATGTGCTTATTTGACGGAAGTTTCCTTTTTTTTTTTTTTTTTATAAACTTTTGCCTTTGCTTGATCAAGCAATGTGACATTCACGGTAAAGAGCCTGTTTGCAGTTTTTTCTCGACATGTGTTTGTTTGTGTGTACTCAGTACATAAAACTGTATTATGTACAGCTGCTATGTTGATGCCAAGTCGAGAGTCACTGTTTGCATCGGCATGCCGGCCATGCAAACACGATACGCGTGAATGTGACACTGGATTATGTTCCGTTTAGACACGTAATAAAAGTCTATTTGCCTCTCCTTCACACTTCTGCCTCACTTTTAAAAAGTCACTCTGATGTCCAAAACTGCAATAAAATGATTAGATATTATGAGTATTTTCCACTTTTAACCAACTTCAGTCCTGATCATATTGACCAAATATTCATTTATTTTCAGAATTTTAACCCTTTAAATGCCAGTGTATTCAAATAATGCCACATTTTATTTTTTTATAAAAAAAAAAAAGAAGCAAAAAACATTACTTGATTATTTTCTCTTTAACAAATGTTAGGTTTTTTTTCCACAGTCTAGCATATGTCAGATATTATCAACAGTATTTATTTTCATGCATTTTTATTTTGTGTGCAGGAAACCATGAAAATACCATGTTTTTGTAGCAAACATGAGAAAATGTTACATTTTGAACAGATTGAGGATTTTACGCTGTAGTGGCCGTGGGATCAAACATTGTGGTTAAATGTGTTTCACATTCTTGTCTGTCTGTATTTTGGATACACACTTTATAATATATCAGGTTTCAAAATTTCTAAATTTGAGAAAAGAAAGGAGTAGGGGAAGAATACCTGAGGCGATCTTGTTGTCATGCGCTGCCGGCCCGTCCAGAAGGACGTTTTTGACCTGCAGGAACTCATCGGGTCGGTCCCCTCCGATGATGGTGAATCCAAAGCCCTGGGGGCTTTTTCTCAGTGCCGTCTGCAGGATGGAGCCCTGCAGCTGAGTCGGATCCCGCGTGAAGATGCGCGCTGCCCTACCAGGCTCCTCTGCTGCAGGGGGGGAGAGAGAGATTGACAGGAGGTAATGGACAGGGAAATGGAGGAAAATATCTTTAATAGCCTAATTACTGAAATCACTAAAGAGCTTCTGTTGCTTCCGCTTGAACACATGACATAGTCTAACAATAAATAGTGAGATGTGGCATAGTTGTGGCATATTTATATAGATGAAAGCAGCATATATTTGAATTTTACAAGTTTGCGTGCCGTGCCCGTCTGTGTGGTGTGTGAGTGTGCGCGTGTGTGTGTGAAAATGAGCCCGGGATATGAAACTGAAACGCTTGCTCACAAATTACCATCTGTCTCCGTCACAACAACATTGGCACAGTGACGACGTGTCTGACAGCACGTCACTCACTGCTAGTAATTACACCAACACTCCAAGAGCGTCGTAATTTAAGTGCAAACTCAAACAACTCACGCACGCACACAGACACACAACTTGTGAGTCAACTGCTCCGTTTGCAAAGCCATTAAACATCCAGTTATTGCAAAATGTCTGTATTTTTGCCCCTGTCTCACCGCCTTTCACAGCAGTGATAAATCCGCCCTGAAATGCGCCTGACATTTTCAAGGTAAACTTTTCACTGCAAATTTTCTTTGTGGTGCCTGCAGCATGTAAATGGGGCAACTTTTGAGAAGACGGGAAAGGAATTATATTAGGCTGTGTGTGTGTGTGTGTGTGTGTGTGTGTGTGAGAGAGAGAGAAAGAGCGCAAGATAAGAGCGATGAGACAGGAAGAGACAGAGAGAAATAGAGTTTGCCTTGACAGAAAGACGGAAATTCGAACTAAATCCGCGCTCGCCCTTCCCTGTGGTGTGAGCCTGTGAGATTGTGAGTTATGTGCCGTGTCCCTGCACGCTGGGCTTCTTCTCTGGCAGTTCCCACACTGATAGATGTGGGGACATCAATCTCATTAGGGAGGGTGCAGATAGAAGACCCCCCCCCCTCCAACACCACTCTCAATGTGTCATGGGAATGTGATTTGCATAATTGCATTGCAATGGGCAGATGAACGTGACCGCTCATAAGAAAAAGAAAAAAAAAAAAAAAAAAGGATTATGATTACATGACATTCCCGTATCAAAGCTGCGTCAGAGAGATATTTTCAAGATTGCATATGTAAATGAATGTTGAGCACGCAGATGCGATGACGTGAAATTCATCATGGCAAATTTAAACATGTGTGTTATACATGCATGTTTGACAGGATTCAGGATAGGAGTGTCGCAATATACCGGTAGGATATTCAAAATTAAATTTGGATATCAGGTTGATAATACACATATGATAAATAATCCAGCGCCTCTTAGATCCCAACCTTTTTCCTTAAGGGAGCCCTTTTTGTACCATTGAATGAACCGATTATGTGCCGTATCTCATGAATATTTCATGTTGAATTCAATGCATAACAATAACAGTGCAGAACAAATGATACATTGTACAATAACTGCGGGAACATTGGATGAAGTTTGAGCAGATCATTTTTCTGTGAATATTGCATCAGAGATGAGTTTTCCTTTTATTTTTAGGAACTTTGAATACAATTCTCTGTGTGTATTATGTACATAAATGAAAAAATACAAAAAAATACCCCCCCCGACGCTTGGACATTTTTTTCTAATGCAGGACGAGGCTTTTCGGGACTCCCAGGTTGGGAACCAGTGCCTCTTAAATAACTTTATATGTGCAGTTATGGTTTCAGACTCTCTCCACCTCCCTTCACACTATTGTACCGTGAGTGTTATAAAAAAAAAAAAAAAGACAAAAGGCACAATAAACAAAGTCAAAGACGAATTCGTCTGATAGCACTTTTCTGTAGATAATATCGTTAGCGTGAATTATTTTGGCCGCGATAATCTTGTAGTGACAGCACTAATTCAGACGGCCAGGAAGTCAAGACCCTCGGCACTGTTTCTTACATGACCACCGTGAAAGCACCACAGACGGCGGAGTAAAGAGAGAGCGGGGAGCAGCACCAAAGCCATGTTTACATGGTCTTTATTAAGCTGCGGCCACAAAGGGACAGTCTGTATTCCCGGGGGTGAAGTGATTATATGAAATGTCAGACAGGATTGTAATTATGGCCGAGCACAGTGCTGCGCTTTGCTCCTGTGCTCTGCAGCATTGTCTGCGAGGTCAGGCGAGCCAGCCTTGTCAAAACAGTGTTTAGATGCCACCTCACGTACGTCCACACACACACACACACACACACACACAACACCACTAGCCATTAATTCTCATTAACAAGGGTGGGGAGGTGCAGAACGTGCACAGGGGAGGCAGCTGAAGCTGGAGGCGGTGGCACACGGAGGAAATATCATCCACAGACTGCAGAGAGGCAGACAGCTCTGTTTGAGGGGCGTCGCAAATACACAGGCTACAGTGAATACTAATGTGGCTTTGTGTGCGTGTGTGCGTGCGTGTGCACCAGAATGATACTTTCTCATGTTACAACAACACTTCCGTCTCAGAGCTTTACATTGACTGAGAAGATTGTGGAGCTGCGGGTGCTAAACGATGAACAGATGACCCAGTGAAGATGTGATTTGTCTCTCCCTCCCTGTGTCTCTGCTCTCCTGCTCCTTGAACTGTGGTGAACGACTCCGCCAGAAGCGTTTTCAGAGAGACCTCAGAGCTCTCCTTCTTTCATAATCTACTTGTCAAAATGAAATCTGCCGCCCAGCGAAGCACCGCTCCATTATTCAAATTGAATATCATTGCTTCCGAGGCTGTGGGCTGTTTATCGGCAGCACGTCGTCCACTGTCCGCACATCCTCCAGACTCATGGAAACACCTTGTTATGTAGGTGGTGTCTTCTAAAGCGAGAGCCTTCATCCACCTGTGCTGCATCTCATGGGACGTTCAGGAGAACACTGACTGCAGCACGTGTCCACACTGCTTGTTAATATCGCCTATAACCTTACACTGACTGCTGCCATTCATGGTATTTGTTTTTGAAAACCACTATGGGCTGTATGTGCTATTGTTATTACGCTAGTGGTGCCCGGGGAAAAATCTAAACATGGAGAAGTGGATTTTAGTCACTATGCAGCTGGAGACAACTTTTTAAAACCAAAACTGAAAACCTTATTGTTCTCAAGTGCTTTTAACTAACTATCTGAAAAGGTAAATGGACGGCAGGTGTAACCACAGTCCACAGTAACATGATGCACAGCACTTTGAGCTACGTGCTAATGTCAACATGCTAACGTGCTTGCAATGACGATTTCAACACGCTGATGTTTAGTAGATATAACGTTGACCATGTTAGCTTTGTGTGTTAGCATGCTGACATTTGAAAGAATGTTTTGGTATTTATTTGTTGACGTGTGCTTGTAGATTGTCCTGTTAGTGTGATGATTGACTATGTAAAAGGTGTCGCGTGTAAATTAATGTTTTTAGAGATACAACATGTCATATCTGTCTGTCCATCCGTTGGTGAGATTTTTCAATCTGGTCTAAAGTACTGGACAGACAGACAGGCAGGCAGGCAGAGACAGACAGACAGACAATTTAAATTCTTCTTTAGGATGATCTAAATCAGGAATCAGAGAATGAAGATATGCGCTCGTGTTACTTAGTGCTCTCTCTCTTGAATTCCAGGATGCAATTTAGAGCAAATGATCTCACTTCCTGTGTATTTCCCTGATGACAGCGAGAGGAAAACCTCCCGGCTCTCAACCTAAACCATGACATTTAATGTGAACTTTGCAGAACCGACTACAGATCTGTGTGAAAGCACATTACCAATGTCTATAATGTTGAGTTCCTCCTCAACTGTAAAAACACATTTATTATGCCAGCATTAAATTATTCTTTTAAAACAAACTGATAGATCTCAATGCGTTTCAAAATAAATCGTATGTAATTTCCTGAACGAACATTTTTTCCCCACTGCCACTTGTTTACACTCCACCAGAACAACAGAAGGACGTTTTTTACTCCCCAAGGCAAACACTATTTTCCCAACATGCACAGTAGTATATAGAGCATTACCAGTACAAACAAACTCTTTTGACTAAATCAACGCAGAAATAAATGCTTAAAAAGCAAATAAGGAAACATCTCGGAGCATATTTTTAGGATGCTATGGATATGGATTTGCAAGTTTTGCTGGGAACTATGTTGAAAGAGTCATCAGTGTCCATTTTTATTCTTACATGCACATATCAGTGTAAGTTCTTACACATACATATTAATGTTAATCTCTAATAGGTCTTATATTTGCCGTTTGTGTTGATTGTAATGTTTAATGTATGTTTGGACACCAGGAAGACCAGCTGTGCAGGATCCTATAATAAACTAAACCAAACAGAACATCCAGAAGACATTTAAAAACATTTGTTTTTAGCAGTGACAAGAATGATCTCACTCCATTGACAATCATCCCTCACTTGCAAACTACTGTAAATAACACGCGTGCAGTTTCTGCTGCAGAGGGCTCAGTTACCTGCAGGTGTGGCTGCCGGCGGCAGCACTGCAGCAGGCGAGTCGACGCTCAACTTCCTCTTAGCTTCCTGCACTGGATTCTCAAACTGGGTCTTTTGGTTGATGTGGCTGCAGAAAGAAGACAACGGCGTCACATGAATAGGAACTTTAAATAGTAACAAAGCGAGATAAAGCTTTACTCTGCGTAGGTAATACGTTTCCACCCTGTTGCTCATCACATGCTACTTTTAATTCATGCAGTTAACTTCATCTGTTTCTGCTTTCTTACGTTTGGCCTCACAGAACACAGCTTGTCCGCACGCAAACCTGTGATTTGACTATGAGAGCTGGGAGTGACATAACCTCTGCTGCGGAGACAGCATGTCACCCTGCATACAGGTACAGAGCAGAGCAAGTCTAAACCTCGGAAATAAAGCTACAACTAGCGCCCCGCGGTTGTACGCCTCCGTTTACATCCATGTCTGTCCAAAATGTCATCACTTCATCATTTTATCCTATTAGAAATTTGTGTGGAATTGTCATAATTAGCATATGACTTTTTGAGTTATGGCCATGAAAATGTTTTGTGAGGCCACGGTGAGCTTTGACCACCGGACGGACAACCCGAAAACATAAACATGAGGTAACACTTTCTATGAAGACCACATCTATAGTGCATTATGAGGGCATTCATAGTGAATCATAATGCTCACATGTACATACCTCAACAATCAGGTGTAGTGAGAACTTATTATTAGTTATCATTGTATCTGTTAAGTACAGTGAAGTACATATTGATTTGTCTATAATAATGCATGCTTCATCCTAATGTTGCATTGTTTGTGGTGAAGTGTAATGCATTTAAAAGTGGTGCTATTTCTTGCATTATGGTGTGTTCAAGCTCTATTCAGTAAAAATTAGCATTGGGGGAAGGTAAATTATAACGTTATTATGATGTGTTCAAATGTCATCTTGTAAAATGTAGTTTTTGGTGAGAAACTTGAATAAATCCAGTTGTTTGAAGGAGACTTTTTGAATATAAAATAGATATTAGAGAGGGAATTATGAGCTGTTTAACTTCCTAACAAAGGAGTGTAGATTGAATTATTATTAGTACGTGGAATTTATTGTTTTGTTTTTTACCGTGGCTACGAATTGGCTATGGAGAATCGTGGAATTTCACTGGTTTTGGCATCAACTGCTAAACTTCTGCAGTAGCCGTCTCTGCAGTGAGTCCACATTACCCTGGTGGGATCAGCATCTGCTCAATGCATTGTAATCCCAGGATCAAAAGATTAGGTAAACTGGAGTTAGATGTAAACGACTATTGTTTTATTGTCTTTTTTTTTTTTTTTTTTAATTCTTTTTTTTTTTAAACAGCATTGCTAACTCAGGATCAGCAGCTTTACTTGTACAAACCACGACTGCCTCGCAGGTTACACCTGTGTGCTGAAACATTTTCCTGCCAGCTAGATGAAATGTTCCTCCTCGGTTAAACGGTGACGGAGAGAGGGAGCTCATCTGCGTAATGAGCTTCAGCAGTTGTAAATCCCGCTCATGACGGCACCTTGGGAAGGCAAAATGCATTGATGCTGCACTGTGAATCAGCCACATGCTGAGACACTGATGGTATATGTGTGTGTGTGTGTGTGTGTGTGTGTGTGTGTGTGTGTGTGTGTGTGTGTGTGTGTGAGTGTGCATTCAACAAAACGTGCTCTTTCTGCGTATGACTCATGCACAGAGCAACCCTCCCCGTTTGGGGAGATAAACATTCCCCTCTCTTTCATTTCCTCTCTGTCTCGCCCCTTGATTGCCACACCTCATGTTTTGTTTGGCAGTTGAGGAAATAATGAGACTTTGTGTCACGTTGTCGCATTTGGTCGGTCAGTCGTTCATTCACAACTAAATTTCCCAGACAAAGAGACAGAGACAGGGGAGAGGCAGCCTCTCTATGACCCTCTTGCATAAACAGGCAACCCCCCCCCCCCTACACACACACACACTCCTGCCTGCAGGTCTCTCCCTCTTTGACCAGAGTAATGGGACTTAAATGGAACATTGTGCTCTTGTTTACACTCTTCCATCAGAAAGGAATCTCGCCCTTGTTTCTCTCTCAGGGAGCAAAAAACCTTCATTGTCTGTTGTCTTCACTGCGTCTGTTTTTTGTTTCACACACACACAAAAAGCTGTAACCCACCGCTGTTATCTCTACCGACATAATTGCTATCCGCAGGACTGTGGGAAACTACCGTATGGACAAAAGCATAATGCCACTATCACATATTCCACAGGTCCGCTCAGATTCCCAGGCCTCTCGAGGCTGCCTCCAAACCCCCGTGTTAAAAAGTCCAACTTTACAGCAGCAATAAACATGTTTACGGCCTGGTACAAAAAAATGTTTTTTGGTCTCTATTGCAAATTTCCCCCTTCATGACAACTCACTACTAAGGCTTAAAGTTGAGCATAATTAAGGGCGTGGTCACCTTGAGTGACAGGTGGGTACCGTGTCAGGTCACTAGCCGCTAGCTGTCTGCTCTGCTGCACCACCCGGGCACGCCTCAACCCCACCCACGTCCACCTCTTTGCCCATTTTTGGATTAGTCGGGAGTTAGGTGGAGTTGGCACGGCTAAGATGGCGACGGCCGCAGCCGCCCACTTCGAGCTTCACAACAACTCTTCAGAAACCTATGAGTTAAATATATATATTTATTTGTATTTCATACAGTCTACGGTTACTGCCTGTAAATTCGGCATTACTGTCTGCAATGCATGATATAAAAAAGGATTGCTCAGATTTTGCATGGATACATATCCTAGTAACCCGTTTCCCCCTTTGATTTCTGAGTGACTGCTATGTGAGAGTGTGTGTGTGTGTGTGTGTGTGGCCATTTTAGCTAGCTGGTTGAGCTAAAAGCCCCCTTATTAGTGATGAGTGAGTCACTTCAGCAAAGACACAAAGACAATATGTGCGAGCAGCAAGCCATATCGTCCACAGCCACCAAAATCCACCGCCGCAGCCCTCTGGGTCCGTCATGCACAGGGAGAAGTTTACTCACTCTACGTAGTAGGTGCCGTACTGCGGGTCCTCAATCTTCTCCCAGCCATAGGGCAGCTCTGGTGGGAGAACAGACAGGGAGAAGGCAGATTAAACCACTTCAGATACTGCTGAGGCACCACATGGCACGCAATGAGGCGTGGTGCTTTGACTGGCAGCTTCACAGCAGGCTTATCTCCACCTAGAGAACAGGAGGGCTGCTTTTATTTGTCGCTGTGTGTTTAGGGCTTAATGCACACTGTGGGAGGAGGCAGGGAGAGAAGGAGGAAATGCAGAGTTTTTAATACAGCCTCCCTGGAAAATAATAGCTTTTCTCTCCAGCAGCGTGTAAGTGTGCAACATCTTGAGTCTCTGTTGCTGTGTGACAAAACATACGGCTCAGTGGAGATCTTAACGCAAGAGGGGCCGAAGGAAATTGCCTTTTGAGAGACGCTGCACTGATGAGCTCCCTGCATGTGTCCCAGAAGCCATTAGGAGGAGAGGGGCAGACTGGAGGTCTGTGCTGTGTCACCGGCTCGATTGCGACCAGGCCCGCTCAGCTGTTCAATCACCGTCTGTTAGCCCGCGCCCTCCTCAGAGAGGCAAACACTGCTTTATGCAGCGAGGAGCGGAGAAGAAGTGTGTGTTTGTATGTGTGTGTGTGTGCAGGGAGGAGAGTGAGTGGGACTGAGGGGCAGAAGGACCAAGTCAAGTCCCAAGCATAGTTTCTGTACACAGATGAAATTATCTTAGGTCTATTTGTTTCCAACTTGCGCTCAGTAATGTTAGTTCTTCGTGGTTCTCTGCTGCGACTTGATTGGATGCTGTAGGTTCTAACAAAGTGGAATTTACTGGGGAATTGAGTGCTCGACGCATTGTAGAATGAATATCGTTAACATTAGTTAGTTAGTCCAACCGAAGTCACGAGACATTGGTGTTAAAGTCCAAGTCAAGTTGAAAGTCTTTTCTTTGATTTTGTCAAGTCGGGTCTAAAGTCATCAAATTTGTGCAAAGAGGTATAAGTGTGCGTGAAAATGTTACCGCTATACGAACTTTCTGCAGACTTCGCCTCACCTCCTTCTTCGCATTTCTCAGGAGGCTTTGCCCTCTTGGCGAGGCGGGGGTCCAGCCAGGTCGTGGTCTTGCTGTTGTGACTGAAATACAAAGAGGAGACATGGCTTTAGGCACAGTAAACAAATATTTTTAAAACATTTAAGATGCTGTGACAATCGAGCAATTAGCACTGGCAACTCTCGGGAGCCACTCTACCCAGGAGCTATTCCACCAGCTTAACAAACAAACAGAACTAAAAGCTCCCCGAAAACAGAAAGTGTGGCTAACTAATCTTTTGGGATCAACTGGCTTATTAAGGAAGAATTTAAAACTTTAACAAAGCTCAGAAGACCCTTGGAGGTAAAAGGAAGAGAGAAAAGGAGAGAGAGATTAAAGAAGAAAGAAAAGGAGGAGTACATGAGCGCAGAAAGAAAAGAGCGAGCAGCTGCAGAGATCACAAAGTGCAGAGCCGAGCGAGCAGGTCGGGGGTGGCGAGCTTCATTTAGCCCGTTGTTTCTCTGGCTGGCAGCATGAGCTATTGATTCAGCAGCACCTGGCTCTGTCAGCGGCTCAGCAGTGACTGCTTGCCAGACTAACGGGCCAGGTAAACAATGCGGGACAAACACAAGGGAAATAAAAGGAAAACTTAGAGAGGACAACACAACCGCCATTGCTGAGCCTGCAGACGGCTTCCATGTCCAACACCTGCTTTGACAGTGGAGAGGACTCGGTGCCAGATCGCAGCACATTTGGCTCAACATGGCGGTAAAACAGATGAGAAGGCTTGTTACTGGTGTTACATGGTGTTCGAGCAAACACAGATCACTTGCCCACCGTTGGTTGTTTTCCTTCTCTTTTACAATTTAAAAAAAAAATAAAACCCATTTACTTCATTTTCAGCACCAGCGTTCGTCAAAAAAGCGCGTCATCAATGCTAGTCGGACGACGGAGCTACAGATGTAAAGCGTCTGCTCGGGGCAGCAGCGGGTGTCGCCTTTCAGTCACCACGGGACGAGAGTTGACCGACTAGACGAGGGCGGAGGATTGGGTTTCAAAGTATTTCGGATTCAAACCCAACGATGAGAATTTAATGAGGAGGCGGGAACCGCGCGGAGGACGAAACCTGCGGCCCCGCAGCGAAGGCTCGACGAGAGAGGCTGGAAACACAGGCGTTCAATGTTAAAGGTATAAGCAGGCGCTCTGAGCTGCATCGACCAGCATCTTTTCTTGCGAAATGTCCAATGTAGTCGGTAACACCAGTGTTGTCACGAGTATGTTCGTGGGGAAAATGTTCCTGACCGTGGCGTCCCTAATTGGGAGTGCACCGGGAGCGGGATTAGCAAACAATGCAACAAAAAAAAAGGCTACTTACTCTATGAAATACACCATGCCGGTCTCTGTGTAGGCCATCTCCCAGCTTTTAGGCAAAGACTCCTGACTTTCATCCGGCGTGTTCCACACACGCAAGTCCATAGCCCCCGCGGACTGGTTGTAGCTGGGCACCGTCTTCCTCCACTCCGCCTTGTCCTTGTGCTCTGCGGGCCGGCATGGCGAGAGGGACACGGGCATGGAGACAGAGAGAGGGATGGGTTGGGAGTAGGGGTATGGGAGATGGTAGAAGGAGAAAGAGACAGGAGGTGAGAATGAGGCGCCATTGGAGCTCCTCTGGGCTCCTTGCATCTCTCCCCGCTGCTGCTGCTGCTGCTGCTGCTGCTGTCGCTCCAGTTGATCTTCCTCTGTACACTGGCTGGACGGTTACATCCACAGGAGAGGAAGGGGGAGAGAGAGAGGGAGAGACAGAGAGAGTACACAGAGAGAGAGAGAGAGAGAGAGAGAGAGAGAGAGAGAGGACGGAAGCACAGCAATTGCCATAGGATTTGCATGTAAGCAGCGATGTACTGGGAACTGCCTCCCAGGCAGGGACAAGAGCTGACCAGTGCATCAACCAAGCCGCGAGCGCCACATCACAACTCTATTAGCATCACACAGGCTGCTGCATGTGTGCGTGCGTGTGTGCGAGGCTCTTATCTCCAGGTTTTCATCTGGCTGTGTATGACCCAGCTCTATCGTGGCATTGAATGCACGGTCTGTTTGACTGCGGTACTAGAAAGGTGGTGATGGAAAGTGACATTTATTGATTGGAAGAAGCCGAGAGCCTTTTGTGTTGAAATCGGGGCCTCTTATTCATCATGGAACGATGGAGGTATTTTTTTTTTTCAGCACGTGTAACGTCAGAATTATTGACCACATACAGATGCTCACTGGAGGCTAGAGCAGCTTTCAGCCCTTAAACTGAGCTGTTGCAGAGGTGGGCATGCAGGCTTCATAAATTGAGGAGAGAAAAAGGCTGTTGACAATAACGCACGGCCATTATTAAACTTCATGGCATGGCATTCACTTCCTGTATAATAAAATGCATTTAAGATTAACTCATGAACTACAGAATTTAGGAGTGACGTCCTTCTACACGAGAGTTTTTTTTCTCGGCTCTGCCGCTGGCCACAGAGATGATGCGTCTCTGACAATGTTTCTCTATTTTGCTCTTGGATGCGAGAGCTCACGATTATGTTTTTACTAATTTAACCTTCCTCCCTCGTCACGTAACCATGTCTCACAGCATAAAGATTCTTTCCCCTTCCTCCTGCGGACTTTAGATATGGTTCATATATTATATACAGATGTATATAAAAATTATTTAAATAAGCCTTCATGTTCCAGATGGGTGTGGGGTCATGCAGGCCAACACCATCGGCAGGGAATTGACATTTCCTTGAGAACATATCTGAACTTGCTGTGTTACACATATGTGCGAGTACATATACTGCATGTGTTATTAATTTATATCTTTCACACACCAAAAAAAACCTATAAATACAGAAAGAAATGTATGTGTGAGCGTTTGGTAGAAACATGTAATGACTTTTTAAAAAAAAAAAATTTTAAAACACTAAAGACAAAAGGGAAAATGAGAGAAAGATGAAAAAAAAAAAAAATCTCAACGTTTCAAATATAAGTGTTCAAAAATACCACATATATAAAATAAGTGTATGAGTTCAAACAATGGAAGAAATGCAGAGAAGCAGGAGTAATTGCTATTTTTTACAGTATGAACAACAGCCTCTAAATTTCCTTTTTGGAAGAGTTCTCTGGGTTTGCAGCACAAATCTGAAGAAATCTTCTAAATTGGACAGAATCTTTCTTATCACACTATGTTTGCTCTTTCGGCACATGGGACGGCGGTTTTCCCGCCAAAATATATCATGACATTTGGAAAAATCCATATGGAAGACATTTAATAAACAAAATGTTCGTGTTAACTTTGACCTTTGATATTAAAATGTGATTTTCCGTGTGATCTAAAACAGTAGTGCTGTTGGATACTGATGTCTGTATCAGATTTCAAGACTTGACACCAAATCAGAACAAATGTTGTGGTATTTATTCCTTATCACACTAAATATAGTCTTTGGGCTCAAATGTGGTAAACTCTGGTTAACGTTCATGCGATGTTTGGCTAGTTGCTCTCAAGAATCACAAATACACCAAATAACAACATTGGCAATTCAATATGCATCGTTAATTAGCCGTGTTTGCAGCACCGGCTCTTCTCAGTGCACAGTGGCTCACTTGGCTAACAATCTGGCGTGGCAGTGGCGTGGCAGTGGCGTATGGCAGCGGGCCAGGCTGTGTTAGAGGCCGCTCACTGAAGCCTTCACAGAGGACAGGGCAGCTGAGGGAGGCGGCTCCAGCTGGGACACCAGGGCCAGAAGCTCCTACTTTATGCGGCTGGCTGCTTTAAGATGGGAGAATGGTATTATGGAGTAACATGTTGGCACAGCATTCTGAGCATGAGCATTTTATTTTGTCGTGTTTTATAATGACAGCAGTTAGAGGTTTCCCGACTAAAACATGTTCCGATTTAGTTTTGTGCCGTTAGCTATTTGAGGGCATTCTTGTGGGGGAATCAAACAAGGACAAAGTCTCTCCCTCTAACCGAGGGACTGCTTCTATTGATCTCAGCCAGACTTTGGCTGCTCCTTGACTTTGCAGTGCTGTGATTTACTGCTGACCTTGCATGCAGAGCAGCTAATCCTGACGATGTTTGTTTGGAGGAGAGAATGATAAGGAGGAAAGAAAAAAAGGTCCCGCTGTTTTCCATTCTGAGAATAATATAACAAGCGAAAGAACTCAAGCAAACAAAAAAAAAAAAAGAACTGCAGGCGTTTAAATATGTAGGAAAAAACGATAGGAAGCACAACTGCATTTCAACCAGCTGTAAGAACTGCAGAAGCAGTAAAAGAAGCAGACAAGGATGTGTCTCACCAGCCAGGCCGTTCACCATAGGAGGCCTCTCCTCTTCCTCTTCCTCCTCTGGTGCAGCGCTGTCCTTTCGGTCCATCTTACTGACGGAGGTCGTGCGTTTCCGCTGGACTTCCGTGTCAAACTCCTCATCGAACAGAACCTGGTCCACCAAGTCCGGCTGCACGGGGCTGGGCTCTGCAGGGGGCTTCGGGGTCCCGTAGTAGTTACCTGGATTCAAGAGAGACAGAGAACATATACTTGTGAATATGTTGTGTACTTACATTATCCCAAATGTGTAGTGTCCCTGAAGGCAACGTTTCCTCTCTGCTGTCATGACGTCGTCTCCCCTTTGAGCAGCGTCAGCGTTGTGTTTGTCTGCCAGAAGCTTCAGAAACTGACTTTTTATCCAGTTTTAAGACACTTTTTACATCTTGGTGCTTTTTAACTCTATATTTGAAGCGGATGAAGGATTTTAGTCCTCGGACGTCTGGATCTTAAGTTCTCAGAGAAACAAGCTGAGCAAACGTTAGCGGCAGCCGAACAGCGTGCAGGAGAAACTCTGCTGTTTAACCTCAAACTGCTTCATTCACTGTTTTTACTGCTTTGAATGAGGAGAGGAGGAGAAACTGTGGAGGATTCTGCTGCTGCACTGCTCCCATGATGCACTGCTCCTGCACCGCCACACCAAACTCCAGCTTCTACTATTGTTTTCATTCAGAGCCTCGTAGTGGCAAAGAATTTCTTTGACTACATTCACCCTAACTTGTACCCTCCATTACTACATACATAAACATCTAAAATCTTAATCCTGAAGCCTCTAACTAACAGCCCATCATGGAAGTGAGGACTTGGAAACAGTTTGGAGGATGTTTCTACCCTTATGAGGACATTTGATCCTCATCAAATGTTTTCATATTTACTGCTTCATTCCCCGGGGAACTGTGACTACAGCATTTACGCCAAGGTAGCTTCTCAAGCACTCGCTCGGCCCTTTAAGTCCGTCAGCTTGCCTTTGCTGTCATGTTGGTGCCTCAGGCTGTAAACAGCCTTACACCACAGAGCGAGTCTTCATCTTTCCTCAACTAAAGCAGAGGGGTGACCCACTTTACCACTCACTACCTTCTCCCTTCCTGCAACAGAACAAGGAATAACAGAAAGAATGGAAACTTCAAAGCACACAAGGTGGCGAAATAGTGGTGAAGGTACGAATATTGACTCCCTGGTTGTTCTCTGGGTTCTCTGTAACAGTTAAACAGCACATCAGGGAGTGGACAGGGACTGTGTCCACGAGTCCACAGAGAGGAGGAGCGAGAAATGAGAAGGGAACAAAGGAGGAAGAATTGGAGGCAGCAAGGAGAGAGAGGTGTGGTCATGTTGTGTCTGTAATTATTGTCTCTTTGTGTTCATTTTATGTCTCCTTGTGTTCATT
>CALSCE010000016.1:6728496-6739108 GCA_943593645.1 Bovichtus variegatus | reverse complement strand
TTGTCTCTTTTTAGTCATTTTTGTCTCTTTATAGTCATTTTTTGCCTCTTTTTAGACATTTTTGTATCTTTGTAGTCATTTTGAGTGTCTTTCTAGTCATTTTTGTCTCTTTGTAGTCATTTTGAGTCTCTTTCTAGTCATTTTTGTCTCTTTGTAGTCATTTTGAGTCTCTTTCTAGTCATTTGTTGTCTCTTTGTAGTCATTTGTTGTCTCTTTGTAGTCATTTTTCGTCTCTTTTTAGTCATTTTATGTCTCTCTGTAGTCATTTTATGTGTCTTTGTATGGGCTGTTCACTGCCTGGTAGCCCCCATTCTAACAGCCCCCCCCCCCCCCCTCCAAACCCGCCCCCCCCCCCCCCATGACCATGTGTGTGAGACACCTGTTGACACGGGCCCTGAATCATCGCGTCAACATGTTCTGATATTAATGAAACAACGAGCAACAATAGTTACTGTAATATCTAGTAAAGAACATTTCTTCCCACCAGCTGCTCCCCGCTGATGGATCACATCTCTGACCTTCTACCACAGTTTGGGTTAATTGAATATTTTCTGTCTGTTTTTTTTTTTTTAAAGAAATAAATCTGAAGACAGTCAGTAAGTGGCTTTAAGTCCTTCACAGCGCTCCTCCTCTCCTCCTTGGAATGTGGCTGATGGTTCCGATATGCCGATACCTGGAGTGGTTTGCTGCTGGTGTTTCATCGCCATATATCATTTCCTAACGGCAGGTGTCGCTAAAAAAGTGGTATGGCACGGTCTGTCACACCAGTAACGTCCTCTGATGCATATATCCCATAAATGTATAGTGTTTTTTTTATGTTTCAATTTAACATAGCACAGTTTCTCCAGTTTAACATTGTTAACATTAACCAGGCATACGTGTGGCACATGAATTATTCACCATAAATACTTTGAATGAGCCTTTCATCTGCTTCCTGTGTGTCGACATGAAACACACATCTTTATTATCCATGCCCTTATAAATGCATAATCTAAAAGCTTGTTCTGTATATTAATTAATAAAAAAATTTAAATGAATGAATGAATGACAATTTAATGCTATTAAATATGCCTTATTATCATAAAAAAAAAAATTATTGGGGGAATAATAGAATTATGACGGAAATTTTTATTTGACTTTCAACGAGAAAGTCTAACGCAACCGCTGCTTTGTGCAGCGTGCTGCACTGTGGATCGCCCACAAGCAATAACAAACACGTATAAAAAATGCATACTTACTACTGTACTGCACTATAATTTACTGTAAATGTAAACTGACTAGAAGAATAAAAAAGGTTTGTGTACGTTTCAATGTTTAACCTATTAGAGACATGAGAAGAAAAGGACAGTGTATAAAAATATCACAGCTCATCCCACCGTAGAATTCGACATTCCTGGTCGTCGACGGCTTATGTAATGTTAACCTTGCTTCCCTTTCTGTGGCAAAATGAAAAGCACTAGTGGTGTCGAGCAGCAGCAGCGGGAACAATGTGCACACAGGGTTCATCATTTCATCACAGTGTGATTACATTTAAGCTCTGTTTGCAGCTTTCTGAGAGTGGTGGGTGGACAGTGTAAAGCAACAGCATGAGCCAACACTTGCTTGGCACTGTCAGTGAATTACACAGCCATTCACTCATGTTACACATGCAGGGTTGCTGCCAGTGAGAAGTAGTTGCATGGGAAAGGGAGCTTTTCTTTTGCCTTGCCTCCCGTTAAAAGGCTGCTGTGCCCGGAGAGACGTGAAGCAGAAATATGCACCACTAAAGCTACGTGTGTTCATGGGTGAGAGAGAATGTGTGTGTGTGTGTGTGTGTTTCAGTGTGTGTAGATGTTACGTCATGTGCTTCAGTCAGCAGCTGCCAGCATATCTCATCTCCAACTCTAAGGGAAAATGCGAATAAAATGCGAGTACAACTGTGACCAGAGTTACTGCGGCGAGACACAACCTCTTTAAATCTCAAGAAAAAACGAGCAAAGATCCTGAAGGTCATTCAGCAACGTGAAATAGTTTTCAAACACTGCTGTTCATGTCCCGTGTGAAACCAAAAGTCAAGGTATTTAACTTACTTTTGTTTCCGTAGCTTACGTACTAAACTAACGGCAGTTACGCAACAAACACACTTATTTTACATAACAAACATACTCATCTTAACGATAAACTGTATATAAGAAGTGGACCTAGTCACCGTGACGTCACCCATTGGCTTGTGGACTACGGTTTGAAGCCTGGAGTTTGGGGTCATTTTCTCATAGACTTCTATATAATCAGACTTCTTTTTGCAACCAGACGAGTCGCCCCCTGCTGGATGTTAGAGAGGATGCAGCTTTAAGGCTCTTCTGCAGTGGCTTCACTTTACAGACCCAGAGTTTGCTGCTTGACCACAAACTTTTTCTAAGCCCATCGAGAAGTTTTGTCGCACATGTAAACCTAAAAGCTAAGTACAGCTACGTTGGAAGTTTATTTCGAAAAGACACTATGCATGTAACGAGTGGAAACTGACATGCCATTGCTGATGCATCCAAAAATGAGGCCAGAGGGGCATCTAGAGAGTCATATTTTGAAGCGTTGGGCCACTAATCAAGCGTCTGTATTTGACGAGTTGGGAGTGAGAATGTGCTGCACTGCCAGTGCCCGAGGCGGGTGAAGCCCATCTTGTGCTCCAGCCTTGGCACAGGGCTCCGGCTCTGCTTGGCATGGATGCCTACACTTCACAGGCCAACCTTGTCAATGCTGCATTCCTCTACTCCCTGTGTGTGCGTGCGTGTGTGCGTGCGTGCGTGCTTGCTTGCGTGCGGTAATAGCCTCTCATACATAAACTTTCTTTCCAGTTTACATTCCTCTCCTGTCTGTGCAGTGACCCCCAATATAAATCACATCCTCACTATCTTTTACTTTCATTCTGATTTTTGCCCATTGAGCTGCTCTCATCCACCCTAATCCCTATCTCTTCATCCTCTGTTTTTCCACTCTTTTTTTCTGTCATCTTATTTTTATTTGGACGTGCCCAACAAACAACACTAATCCGACTCCTCCGATATCAGCGGTTCAGTCCTGACAGCGGAGGTACTTCTTAATCTTTCAAGCCTCTGATTTGCCAGTTCCTGGGAGTGGGCAGCTGTTGCTAGCGCAGCACCTTTGCACCCTCCCTCCTCCATGACTTCTGGCCCGCTGCCCTGTTTTTATCTAATCCACCACAGCTATGCAACCTCAGAACTTTGCAAAGCCTGTTACACCAAAAAACAACCCTATTATGAAATGGTTGAAGGCAATGTGGTCCAGCAAAACAAGGGGATGGTAAATGGTCGTTTCCCTTCTAGTAAAGTCATGATTGTCTAGGGGATTACATTTTGTATTGCACAAACAAAAAGGGAATTTCATCTTCATCCCCTTTGCAGAATGACATCGACAGACTGTAACTGTCAGATAGAATCAAAGTTCCACAGCAGTCTCGTCTGGAACTCAGGCCCTTTTTTCTATGTCCCAGCATTTTATGCGTGGTGCGTAAATCCTGCTGACACACCAACAAAACAAGAATCAAGGTAATAAATGTAAGCAATGTCAGCATAACTTGGTGAATAATAAAACAGAAAAGTTATCACAATGCTGAGGTCTTTATACCCTCCGTTGCTAACACCTGCTTCTCTTTCATTCTGCTCGTCCACTTCAGCTCCCTGTCTCCGTCATGAATGATTCATACTTCTGGCTTTCCTGCGCCGACCACAGAGAGGGCTAGAAAATTGGATATGCCCTAATTCACATACATGCACACACTCTGGCGAGCACGTAAATGTAATTCTCGAGAGTTTCGGCACAGCCAAGGTAACAAGTATTACTCACACCCTGACATCATTCTGTAAAAACAAAAACTGGCAAACTAATCTCTTTGTTTTCGTGTCGTTTAAACTTCCCCAGCAGCTGAACTTCAGCGCTCAGACCTGCTTGGAATGTAAAGGATTAATGTCGAGGATCGTCCTCATAAACACACACAGTTTTCCTCCTTTATGCTCAGTTGAGTTTTTCCATAATGTTCTGAAATAACTTTTGATCATCAGTGAGCGATATGACAAGCGATCTTTGAGACGCTCCTCGTGTCAGACACTGGCTGCAGCAGAGCAGCGGGAGTGCGTGTCACTCTTGGTTACAGATTAGCCGTGGATACACCCAGCCCCTGGTGTTCACGGCTCTGGAGGATTAGTCACAGCGGTGAACGTGGCTGCACAGGTTCATGTTTTCTATTAAATGGGCCACATACACAGTAAGGCCTCGTTCAGAACCGAAGAAGTCACAAGTGGAGAGAGAGAGAGATGAATAATGACTGACTGCTATTAAAAAGTGGATGGAAATGGAAATGGAAATGGTGTGTGGTTTTTTTCCCCGAGCTCCGTACACACACGGTTCAGCTCAGTTTAGATTTTGTCCCACAAGAGGAAAATTCTTTTTGCAGCATGGAAACAGTAAAACACAACAAAACAACATAAAAACAGTGAATACTATACCCACAGTTCTACACACAAAAAAACTGCAACAAATAAAAAAATAGGAGGAGAGATAAAGTGCTTGCACCAACAGACGGTTTATGGTATCATTAAATCATTTGTGCTTATTGCATATAGAATTCAAATAAAACTCATATTCCTTTACACCTAAACTTGTATCTCTCACCAAAATTGAAAGATGTAAAATCCTAAAAACAGGTAATCGAGGCAGCCGCCTGAATGCTCAGACTGTGATCCACAAAATCCCCCAGCCATGTCCCAGAGACTCACATTCTTCCATTAAAATGGACAATGACTAACTCACCACAGGGAAATCATGCATTACGTGTTAAATATCTACCTTTGCATTTTAGTTTGTGTGTGAAAAGTTTACCGAGCAGTTTATCTGTGGAGACTCAGAGGTCAAAAGGCACGAATGATTAACTCTGTGAGAGCTTCTGAATCTGTGCCTTTCACACACATGCGGTCGTGTTGCATGAGTCACAGCAGGTCCGTTACTCATGATGTTGACTGGCTCTCAGGTTCAGGGTTAAAAAAGCTCGGGCTCCCAGGGCTGCATGTGGGACAGAGGGCAGACGACACATTTCAGACACACCGTGTGAAGCTTTTCCAAACCTCTCGGGGACATATTATCTCCAGCTCACATACACGGTTCACGTGCACGGCGGCAGGCCGATGGTGACGACCCGGGCAAGGTGTTGACTTCATCTCATCACCTTATGGTGCACAGCTCAGCAGATTCACGAGAGAACTAATAACCAGAGCTTTATGTAGGGATTCATCATCAGCTGCAGCTGTGTCCCCGGGGGAGGACTGTAGTTATAATGCTCTGTTTCCATGGTTACTTCATACTTAGTTTTCCTCTTGTGGACTTTCCAAGTTAGCTTTATTCTGTTCTTCCTCATCTCTAAGGCTGCTTTCACAGCGAGCCTGCTTGGTGAGCGTCGTGTAAACCGTGGTACCCGTTGGCTTCAGTTCTGCGTGACAAGAACCGAACAAGCAGACTCTCGAAGCTGCTCTCACGACGCCGCGCGGTAACTCGCAGAGGGGGAAGCCGTGTCAATCACTGCGGTGAGAAAGGTATGAAGCGGTTGCCGCCCATGTGAATGCACACAGATTGTGCTCCGGCAGGCTTTGGCAAATGTAATAGAAGGGTCGCGGAAACAGAAGGAGGCGGAAGAAGAAAGACCGTCTTTGACCAAGAAGAAAAGTGAAAATAAAAGTGATAACGCTGGTTCCCCAGTACCTGGAGCTGTTCGCCGCTCCGAGCTAGCTTCTTATTATGATCCAGGCGACAAGATAATCGCACGCCTGCAAGAAAAGCCTTTAAGACGTTCGGCGAAGCAGCTGCCTGTCATCGCAGCCCGGGACTGTAGAGGCAGGTAACGCTAAATGTTTCCTTTGCTGCACTTGAGTTTCGGCACTGATACCAAAATGTTTTTTGTTTTTTTTTTAAAAACCAGTTATGGAAACTTTTTTTTTTTTTTTTTAGTGTTTCCAACTTCTCAGCGCATCATTACTCAATCGGACTCACGAAAACTTTTCTTTTCCTAAATAAATGTCTGGAAATTAGCAAAGCACAAAGAATAATTCCAATTGAAGACGTTCAAAAAGAATTCAGGTTTAATACCCACGGTGCTACAAAGGGAAGGTTAACCAGGTAAACTAATTCACTCCAAGTCTCACTGACTTACAAACTCATTCTTTTTCCTCCCTTTATAATAAAATGTCTATACATGTGTGTTGCATTGAGACGTACCATCATAGGTGCCACTCTCCAGCAGCAGTCCGCTTTCTTCCAGGTCCCGAAACTCCCCCACGCTGATGAAGTTGTAGTCCACCCCGGGAACTTCCCCCTCTCTGGGCTGACGAGTGGTACCTGCCGACAATGACACAGTTTAAAACTGAGGGAACATCCAGACAAGTGGAATGTGCCATTCACTGAATAGGGGGGGGGGGGGGGGCATGCTCACAGGGAGTCAAGTCCAAATACAGCACTCAGGGGTGAATCTGTGTCTACATCATGAATAGTCAACAGAGCTGGGACGACTAAGCTATGAATTCATTATTAAAATATGAAACTATCCTCCACACAGCAGCACAGCTGTCAGACTACAGGGGAAGAGTAACGGATGATAATGATAGTGAACAGGATTTTAATTGCACACTTTTACTCCTGTGAAGTGCAGCACCACTTTTATTCCTGAAGGATGCAATTAGGTACCATATTAATAAACACAGAAGTGAGGCGAATCAGAGAAGACGGCTTCGGTCGGTTGTGTGCATGAATGGATGAAATCTAACTTCCCTGTCGACCTTCTGCATGTTTGTTGAATAGTTTTGAATCAGAGTTCCTTCACAAAGCAATTTCTCCTCAAAATCCCACGCACAGCTTTGTTTCCATGGCAATATAATGATGTGATAAATGTATATTGGTGACTTGTCAGTAAAAAGCTGCTTAAGAAAAAACAGTTGTTTATGCCGGACCTTTTTTCTGGGACTACCCTGTTTGTGGTAAACCAAAGAATTCATTTGTTAACCCCCACAGCATCTTCTCAAAACACTAAAGATTACAGCTGTTTCTAGTCTCCAGGGTCACGGGAGTAGCACTCAGTGACGTGTTTTACAGCGGATCGTCTCCCTCAAGGACTTTGAGACGATCTTAAAGCAACAGTTGCAATAATAGATCCATTTTTTTTTTTTAATATATATATATATATATATATATATATATATATATATATTACATATTATATTAGTTTGTTTGTCTGTCAGCAGGAAACTTGGTTGGAGGGTTAGGGTACATATTTGATGTACAAATCGCGTGTACACCAAATATATTTCACTATTGTTAGCATTGCTAGAAAGCGCATTCGTGCTACATTCATGTGGTGTCGAGATAATCTGGAAAATGAGTTTCCGCCTGAGAAAAACTCACGTGAACACAAACGCTCTGAGCAAAACACACAGCTCCTTCGTAGCGTCCATTTACCGATTGCACAAAACACCTTGAGTTTTCTCCTTACGTATGATGAGTAATGATACGGCTTACATTCTCCCTTAAGGGTGATGCACACTTAAAAGGTTTCCTAAACGTTAAGGCGTTTGCTGTGATATCTGTTATCACCTCACATAGTTCATAGAAGGAAAAAAGAAGACAAGAAATCAGAATTGGTCAGAGGAGGAACAGATTATACGTTGGTTATTTTTATTTGTTATGATTGCAAACTAACTAGACCTTAGTTGAATGTTGATTTTCTTCTGTTGAATTGATCTTCCTATTGTACGGGTAGTAGTGGAAAATCAATTGCTCATCATTAGACGCGTGAAGTTCTCCCAGCAGCAGCTCTTCTCAGGATACACGTTGTTAAGATAGTCAGCGGTACCTTACGTTTATTTCCTCACTTTAGTTGCGAATGCCTTTTGTGCAACGGTTTAACTAAATTAACAGGAGTCCATGAGTATAGGACCGAGATGAGGAGAAAACCTTGAGAACAATTTAATGGAGAAGACTTAAGAGTTTTGTGCAACCGACCCGAGGTTATTTCCACATTTAAGCTTAAACATTACGACTTAAAGCTCATGAGCACACCGAAGTTGGAGGAACGGCTTCCCAACTCGGGAAATGGGACCATCAGAGGAGCACGTGAACGCACCATTGGCCTTGGCCAAGCGTGCCATTCCGGATTTACTTCAGATTTTCAGCTAAAACACACTGACGCTCCCAAAGCGAAGCTCTACGCAGTTCATGCAAAGTAAAAGTCATTAAATAATAATCCAACCATAGCTGGTGCGGCAGCTTAAAGAAAGTGTCATGTTTCTCCTCATTGATACTCTCATCTGAGGGACACTGAAAAACATATTGTTACGAGGATGATTGTACGCTCCCCGACATGCCGACTCTGCTTAGCGTCATCGTAGATGTAATCAGGGCTTTTTAGAATACCTCAGCTGAACTGCTCTGCTACCGCTCTGCGCTGCAGGCACCAGGGGATCTAAACCAGAGTTTTTAAAGGAACGTTCTTCATTTTCATCCTGCGTTAACGTCCGTCCTGACTGCAGTTTGAGCCATCCCATCTGAAACAGCTCCGTCTGTGGCGGAGACAATCAAACGGAGCCGTCACAGGAGACCAGCAGAGCCACAAAGGGAGGAAATATGAGCAGGAACAGGGAAACGTGCTTGTTTGGTTTTCTATTCTTTATTCAGCTACCTTACCTGAAGAGTCGCAAATAGGTTGAATCAGTTTCAATTCTCAATAACACCATCGTGTGCATCTCTAATTGTAGTTTCAGGTAATGGGATTTTCAAAAAGACTGCACTGACAAAGCACAGCATCCTAACATGTTGAGCGCAGCCTGCACACCTGGACAGATAGACTGTGAAGAAATCTGAGGAGGAGCGCTGGGATGCAGAGCTTTGAAGAGGAGGCAGGACGAACATTTGCAGCTAATTCTCACTGGAAAAGAGCCGTTTTAAATTCCATCTCGTGCGTGCGGCTCTCGCTTTGAAGAGATGATAACAGTGCAGGACCAAAGCATCCCAGGACTAGCAGTCAGTCCTTGGGTGGACACTATATAACATTCATCATTATATAGCTCTCCTGTGTTATCTGTAAAGTCTGTTTTGTGTGTTTCCCTCGTAGCAGGTTAGACGGCTCAGCGACGGCTCAAAGATGCAAACCCCAGCTGAACAAAAAAAACCTATAAACCGTAAAATGATACTGACACCAGATCAAATTTAGTGTCAACTTCAAATTTCTAGAAGAACGAGAGGAACTTCTGGATGTTGCCTGCAATTCTGAATAAATCTGAACACTAACTTGAAGGGAAGCGGGGGAAAAAAAATCATACATAAAAAAAAATAAAAAAAATCAGATATGGGGTTCAGAAAGACGTTATTTTTGTAATTTCTTCTGCAACATGGGGAGATTAAATCACAATGCACATAATGTCTGGTATGATAAAGGTTCAAATTAAATGAAAAAGAGCACGAGGCTCGAGGAAATGTGAAAAAAGAAAAGAAAAAAGAATCAGGGTCAAGGTGCTTCTGCTTCTCACCTCCATTCATTACCTGAGGCCCGCATTTATAATTCATAGGCTACTGTGGATTAATGCAACCTTTATATGAAATACAGAAGGAAGAACTTGATTTGATACGATTAACTTTTAACTTTTTATCTCTCTGCAGCAGGACAAACAATCCATGATGACCTACATCAATGCAAAGCTGCATTCTGCCTTTTTGTCTCAGTGGCTTAAAAACTTAAAAGGAACCATCTTCAAAAAGAAATTGCAAAGATTGTAAACCTGGGGCACTTTCTTTTTTTTTTTTTTTTTTTTTTTTTTACTGCTATCCTCTCTCGTTTTTTTTTTGTTTTTTTTCTCGTGGAGCTGGATATTAACGCCCAGGGATTCATGGAAAGCCTTGAAGCCTAGCATCGGGATTTAGCCGGGCATCAAGGGTTTTGTGGTGCCCTGGACCCCTGGTCTGTCTTCAACTCCTGCCATGTTGTGTGGGAGGCAGGAGTGACGCTTAATGAATCCTCGCTGCGTGTGGAGGAAGAAGGAAGTCACGCTTCTCTCACTCCGAGATGCCATTCGGACCGCTGTAATGAGCACAGGCGGCTTGCTGGTGTGGCCATTTAAGCTCCTCGCGTGGTCGGCCACTGTGGCTCGGTGCGCAGTTAAGAGCCACTGGCACAGAGAGGACAGGAGACATATGCTGAGCTACTGGAGCCAGACTGCAACTACTTCTTATATCTTCGATGTTGATCCAGGATAAAAGAATGTAACTAATAGATATCAACATGAAACTTCCCTGGTTCATTACTCACATTAAGACAATTATTTTTGTTTTCTGAAATGTTATGTTTAAATATGCAAATATATATGCATATATGCTTTTTTCTTATTAAATTTGCTAATTTGCTACATTTCCAGAAGAGAAATGTAAACATTGGATGAAGCAGGTTCAAAGTTCTTGTTTAATTTTGTTGACATATTAGAGTTAAAGGTTTTCACAGAGAGGATTCTGGATCTCTTTGTATCACTCCACAAATCAGGAAATACTTTCAATAGCCATAATAAAAAAAATCAATGAGATGTGAACACAC
>CALSCE010000016.1:6682915-6696873 GCA_943593645.1 Bovichtus variegatus | reverse complement strand
TCATGCATTAAGATTCAGTTTCAGGGTGAAAGATGATCGATCAACCTTTGTTTCAAATCAATGGTCCTAAAAAAGGCTGTGGGGGATGTGGAAAGGTTTAAAAACCACGTGTGTAATAGTTACATTTAACTGAATCTTCATGCATGAGGAGGAAAAGCAAAAGCAAGCGAGTACACATGTATATTTTGATCACAAGGCCAACAAAGCTGTTCTCAAAAATAAATAAATAAATGAAATAAAATGAGATTTTGAATGAAATCATATCACAGAACAGACAGACTGTCAGAAGATATTCCACTGGAACATGACTAAGACACTAGAGCCAGCAGCTCTGTGTGCTCTGAGCTACATGCTAACATCAGCATCAAGCAGCAACCTCCGGGTCTGAAAACTGAATCCAGTGCAGAAGCGCCTTAAAGCTGCATCCTGTCTAATCAATCAAAAAAAGTCAGATTGTATAGAAGCCTATGAGAAAATGAGCCTACTTCTCTCTTGATTTATATTACCTCAGTAAACATGACTTTATGTTCTCAATCTGTAGTTTCAAGTGTTGTTCAACACAGCATGATGTTCATTGAGTAAATTATGGTCCCATGTAGAGTATAAAGCAGGGTGTGCTTTAGGGCGGGGCTACCTTGTGATTGACAGGTCTTGTTTTCGTCTTAGAACTTTAACCCTTTCACATTTTGATCGTACTTGGCCTCATCCTCTCGTGTCACTGCTGGATCCAAAAATGGCGACGGCCAAAATCCCAAACTCAAGGTCACGGTGACTACATTCACTTCTTATATATAGAATGTGGTCAGCATGCTAGCGTGCTGATGTTAATCAGGTGTAATGTTTACCATGTTTAACATCTTAGGTTAATGTATTAGCATGCGAACATTCACTACTTAGCACTAAACACAAAGAACAGCGGAGGCTGATGGGAGGGTCTGGTCCTGTAAGTATTGGACAAATTACAATCTTGACCTGATGGTGGCGCTAGAGGAAAAGTCTGGGGATCACCAAAATCAGTAGGATTCCTCCTGAGGACCATGAAGGTCTGTACAACATTTAATTCCATCTGAACCAAAGTGTTGGACTGACTGACAAACAATTGGAATCCCAAGAGCTATGCCGCAAGCATGGGCAAAAAAAAAAAAATTAACAAATGAATGTTAGTGGCCCACTGCCTCTAATTAATATGATAACAATAACCAATCAGGCATAACATGCTGTAATCAGTCTGCTCCCAAATACCCATGATGATGATCTCAACTAAAGGATTGTCATCCTTCCACAGTACACAGTGAAACGTTGTTTTATTAACATTCAGATATCGAAGATTGGGGGCAAAGCTCATATAGTTTAACATTGTTATGCTCTTATGTGGGTTGAATGGCTAAAAGTAATAGCTGTACCTCAATGAGCAGGACACAGTTTGCCCTTGGCACTGGGTCTAAATAAGAGATTAAAAAAGAGGTGCTGCGGTCCAATTATCTGCACGACAAGCCGAGCTCCGGGCTCAATCAAACTTCCAAATCTATTGATGTCTGACAGAAGAAAAGAGAAGCCCGGAAGGTCAGATGCTGTGGCCAAAGAGGAAGAGTTAGTGGAAGTGTCCTTTTCCCAGTTCTAAATGAAAGTCAAAAAAATAGAAAATTCATTCATTTGATTCCAGTTGCATTCTACCCTTTGAGGAGAAGATCTAATCTTCAATTATATTTCATTTATATTTAAATGTCTGTTCTATTACTAAAATGTCCTCGATATTTAAGGAGGATCAACACTTGAGACCTTCCACATGTTTAATACCAGAGCTAACTGTGCTGATTGCGCCAATATTATTAGATAAAGATCGTGTTTGCTCAGCACCACAGACTGCAGGCTAAAGATATTAGCACAAATATGAAGCCGGTATAACTGCTTCCATTAACGTTTCCAGCTGCACTTATCCTGCAGAGACTCTTTTAGTCATTAGGATTTCAGTATTTATTCAGGACCCTCCGGGATAGTGTTTCTGGACCAAAAATGTGGCTGGCCACCGGCGTGTTAATGTGGCGCTGACACAAACTGCAGCGTATGCTAATTGTTGAAGTGAAGCGGGGCCTCAATCAGCCCACGTTCATCACTTCTTGGAGCCAGCGGGGTGTTTGTTTTTACCCGTTCAGAAAGAAGAGATCAGCTCAACACGGTTCAAATTTAAAACAGAGCAAACCTCAATGGAAACAACAACATGCGCGCCACATTCCTGACTCCCGCTACACGTCCGCTTCAGCACACCAACGCTGCAGTGGTGTCTCTTCGTGCGAATGGCGCTGACAGCTTGCGCCACACAATCTCTTGGGCAGCCTCATTTCGCCTCATCTGAATATTTATGAATGTTGTTAGGCGGCCGCATTCCATTATCGGGGAGATTGCCTGGCATGGGGCTCCCAATCCTTTCACCCTGCTCACGTCCATCTGGGAGCTTTGCACTTCATCCAATTGCACTCTGTATTTCGCCGTGCATGGCTGCCACCAGCACTGCCGATGTTATGGAGAAAAATAAGAGGCGAAAAAAACAGTATCGGGGGAAGGAGAAGGGTGGCAAGCAGTCAAATAAATCAAAAGAAAATCCATACGGGAGAAAGACGAATGGCGACTAATTATCTGCGGTGGAGAAACCTGCAGGTGGGGAGCCCCCTCCCTGAGACAAGTGAGAGTCATAGTTTCAGGGCAAAGGTAAAACAACAACCCACCAATGAGAGAAGACATGGATGCATGCCAGTGCCTTTACACTTCTCCCCATTTATCTGCACTTCCTGGAACTGGGCACTCACGACGAGATTTATTAGCAATCTGGGCTGTCAACAGAACCGAGCAAAACGAGAGGTGGCCAAGGAGCTGCAGCGGCTCCACTTCTGCACAATGTTCTCATTGTTCCCCGCCTGGATCACAAGTGGGAGTATTTGACTAACATCCTCTGTTCAGCCGGCCGAAAACAAACACTGGCGAACAGGGGAGCGAAGGGCTGACCCAAACGTGCCCGATGAGAATCCAGTCCAGCGCCAGGGTCCTTTACCTTGCTTGACATTTCAGATTTCAGATCATAGAAAAGTTTGAGAATTTTTTTTATATAAAAGAGTTCAACTGTAGTAATTAAACAAGTATGAACTCGTGCTATTCAGCATTAATACATGTGGCAGAATGTGATACCTTTGACCTCGTAGCTTTTACTGTGAAGCATTCAATGAGGATTTACATTTTTTATATATTAATTTTTCTCTCTTTTAGGTGAGGTTTTATAGATAAGCCCGCGGTGGTTTTTTATCAGACGTGCACATCTATCTTATTTCTATTAACTTTTTCTCTGTCTGACCTTTCTTTTAAAAAACATTTCAAATAAAGAATTCACAAAAGATCTCCTAGCTGTGAAAAGACAAAAGAGAATAAGAGGCAAAAACACACACCAGCGATGTTTTTTTTTTTTTTTTTTAATGTAAGAGGCAAGATGTCATCAAAGTCAGCCGTGACAAGAGCTGCGAGCACACACCTGATGTCGCAGCGTAACACTTGTCCACCTTCTCTGGTTTGCAATCTATATTCAACCCAAAGGCTTGAGATGTGATCGCCAACCAGGACATGAGAGTAATTTAAAAACAATCCCAGGCCACGGGGTGAATCTGAAGCCGTGGCTAAATGAGGAAGCTGGGTAAGGACGAATCTTAGCCCGGCGATGGATGACTGCAGGAGCGTACGCGGGGCACATCAGAACCTGGATGCATCTCTGCACTTTGCTACACATTCAAGATCGTGAAGTGATGTGAACTGCTCTCTCCTGCACGACAACCTCCACTTTATAACCAAGACCATTCCCCCCACTAGACGCATGAATCTGATGCTCTTTCACTTCCTTCCACACGCGCGCACGTGCGTGCGGGAATAAATGCACCCTGCCCACAAAAGGCAGACACACACTTAATCTAATTAGCCTGTCAACGACTATTCAGCCTACGCTCACGTCATTTTCATGTGAATGCACATTTAAGTGTCGGCATGTGTGTTCGTGATGGATGTGCATCAGCTCACTCCCTCCCTCAGACTCCATCGACAGCAGGAGTCAAGGTCAAGCACATATGGAGCCGCTGTGCATAAATTCTGCCTGGGAGCGGCGTGCGTGCCACGCAACACCATAGAGCTGCGAGTCATTGGGAAACAATGGCTTCTGTAGAAGTGTCGGCTGTAGATCGGGTGTTATATCATGGCCTTTCACACCATGTCACTCTCATTTGTTTTTTGCTCTGAGAAAATGACCTTCCAAAAAATGTCACAACTGTCTGACGAGTCCTTGTGCCGGCGCGAGATAAGACACAACAATGGGGCCTCGCCGTGTAACTAAAGCTCAACGCTACCGAGGCCATGAGTGGTTAGCTTGCGAAGGTAAGCACCGGCAAACGTCTGGCATACTAACAGGCTCCATTATGTTAATACCGTCGCAAAGATGAGGCAAGAATGGGAATGTGCGATGTGGGGGAGCTCATCCATCATAATAGAGGCTGACTGACTGCTTTGCCAACAGAATCGGACAGTGGGAGCCGAGCACGCATGCAGTTGGGCGGGAAAAGATAAAGATCACTGGCGCCTGCTGGACTGAGGCCACAGTCACAGCGACATCACAAACAGGTTTATTGTCAGGTAGGTTTTCACATGAAAAGGGATTTGCCTTGGTGTCAGCACTGTGTCATGGAAAAAAAGAAACTGCTCACTCATTCATTTCAGCGACCGCACGATGTTAGACAGAGCACTCAAGGTGTATTCGAAGTTGTGCATTAAGGGTGACCCCAGAGCTGATGTGCACCTCCTCAAAAATGATTAGTGATCAGTCGACTGGTGGATTGATCGACGCTACCTTCCCCTAGTCAGCACCAGAAGTACTAGCCAGTTAAACTTAACACTTAACAATCTAAAAAGGCGGTGGTAACACACAACAACATGCAGCAATGTAGAAAAAAAGAAAAAGTAAACGTGGGTGCAAACATTGCAGGATTTGAATGCTTTCCGATGAAGGACATGCATGAAACACATTTGGTAGAGCTCATGTGGAATTTGGTGCAGATTCAACATGTTGACTCTGTGACACTGGATGAAACTAAAGACTCCTCTGATCCAGGGGCCTGCAGGGTCCAGATCTAAAGTGATTAGTTTCTGTGCAGCAGTCTGAGACGCAGAGAGAACAGCAGAATGAGGGGAGGTGGGAGGAGAGGAGAGGGCAGGTGGGAGGAGAGGGGAGGTGGGAGAGGAGAGGAGAGGGGAGGGGGGAGAGGAGAGGAGAGGGGAGGGGAGAGGAGAGGGGAGGGGAGGGGAGAGAAGGTGGGAGGAGATGGGAGGGGATGTGGGAGAGGGGAGGAGAGGGGTGCCTCCGTGGCCTTCCTTACACTCCACACGGTTAGTCCACAGCGTCGGCTCTGACCCTTTCATTCCATTGCAAGTTCATTTGAAATCCCTGACAGAGCGGACACACACACACGGACACACACACACACACACACACACACACACACTACCCTTACCACATGTTAGCTTTCAAACTTCATCCATCACTATATCTGTGAATCTACACCGTGTTCCCATTTACGTACAATGCTGAGTCAAACTAATGCAAGCATGTGTGTGCGTGTGCATGTGTGTGAGGCACATATTTCGATTCCACCTTGCGTAATGAAGTAAGGCCTTCACATTTCTACAAAGCAACGTCCTCACATTGTTGAGTGTGCATGAAATCATCGGCTACAGCCAATGAGGCAGCAGGAGGACGTGCGGCCCCTCCCCTCCAGGAAGCCGCGTGTTCCTCGGAGAGAAGTCGTACTGCACAAAAACAGCTCCTCACAAAGCCAGGAAGGAAAGACTGAGAGCGGAGCAGCTCTGAGGCACCTGGATCCAGGCCATGTGAGTAATTAAACACAATAGTTGTACGACTCTAACGAGATTACATGATATGCTTTGAGATGACGAGGTAAATGACTTTAAATCCGTCCACACAAAACATGTACACTGAGTTTTTGCACTATTCTTTGAGCTGCAAAAAGTCAATTAAATAACACATCCTTGAGTCATCTGGACTTGTAGGGTTGCAAATAATGACTATTTTTACTATTTTCTAATTATCGATTAATCTGCAGATTATTTTGGAGATTAATGATTTGGTGTATAGAATATCAGAAAATAGTGAGAACTGTCCATCCCAGTTTCTCAAAGTCCAAGATGATGTCTTTAAAGGTCTTGTTTTGTCAATTTATTAGGATATAAAACAGAGAAAAGCAGCAAACCTCCATATTTGAGGCTGAAAACATATTTTTCATGTCATTTCTGCACGAAAAAGGGATTATTATCTCAAGACAAGGTAATTTGATTTATATACAAAATCCCAAGTTTGTCCCAGAGGGCTTCACAATCTGCACGTTATATGATCTGAATTTGGATCCATGTTGCACCCTGTTGGTGCTCTCAGCAAGTGTTGGCTAAAAGGCAACACATTACTGAATGTTTAAAACTGTAGCTTCAACCTGAATATGAGATCTGAGCACCAGCATATGAATATTATATAATATATTTTGATCACATATTTGTCGCTGACACAATTAAGCCCAGATGACAAGAGGAACACACTCACCATGTTTTTCATTTGCAAAAACACAGAATTTTTGGGGGGATATTTTCTCTCTGAAAATGTAATCCTTTGATTTCTTTCTTTAATAATTCTGCAAATTGTCCAAAAACATTAAAGCATTGAAGAGAACGCAAACCCCAAGGAAATTGCTCTTGAAGAAAATAAAAAAGGCAAACGGGGATGAATATGAACAGTGAGTGGAGAACGATAATCACGTTTAATGAGACGCACACAGCCACAATAAAATGCAGCAAACATGCCGTTTGCCTTTCAGGAGATGTGGTGCAGTATGTGGATTAAAGATTGTTTCTCTGAGGAGGGATGTGAAGTCTGATCTGGTGCCTGCATGGAGCTGCTGTAGGAGAGCTATTGATCATCAGCCACTGTCTTAAATGTTAGTAATGATTTTACAACTACAGGCTGAATTCATTCATCACACAATGCTGCACAAGCACCCAGGATACATACAGTACACGGAGAAGAAAAACCACTACACACAAACTACCTCATCAGGGAAGGGGCGGGGAGCTCAAACAGGTTAACAACATAATTCAAGTGATGTCGGCGACGAGGACAGCTGACGGAGAAGGCGAGGGAAGAGCGAGACAAGGGGAGCGAGTGAAAGGCCAAAGTGCAGGAGGAGCGAGAGAAGAAAGCAGAAATAAGAACGAGATTGAAGGAGAACACGGGGACAAAGTGGAGGAGGAGCGAGCGCCAAATAAAAAAAATAAAAAAAACTGAAGCAATTACCCGCCACGCCACCTTCCTGTCCCTTCTCCTCGCTGCAGCCCAGAGCTGTCAGCAGAGCGCGACGGTCTCATGGCGAGTGTTTGCGGCGGCCAGGTGTATTAACAGCCACCACAGTGTATTTATCCAAACATTACAGCATTTTTTATTTTTTTTTATTTTTTATACTTGAATGATAATGATATAGAATGATGCCCGTATTCAGAAGGTTTTAAAATATTTAAATATTTCTATTGCGACACGTTGACGCTCAAAGCCCATCAAGTCGTGATGGAAAACTTTATCTGAAGGTCACATGTATAATGCTTAATAAGCACATTCGTAAGAAGCTATAATGCATTTATAAGGCTTCGTAAAACTCTTTAGAACTGCTTTAAATCGTGCATAACAGCTTATAAGAAGGTTTATAAAGTCTGTGGAGCTTTACACCTCCACACATTATGTCACCACTTGTAATTAAAAAAAAGTCGTCATGCATGAATATAAACATTTATAAAGAGTATTATAAATGCTTTTTGATGTCGTATAAATATTCATATTATGCACTGCAGACATGGCCTTCATGTAAAGTTTTTTTTCCACCCGTGCAGTTATGAGAGCCAATCTGCACAGAACGCCTCCAAGAAACGTGTTTAATAACACATTTCTCCCGACCGGCGATTGTTCACCCAATGACCATTTTGGTCAGACGAGAGCAAATCGACCAATCGAGCAGGAGGCGTCAGTCCGGGTTAGTGTCATGTCACATCTGAGCAAAACTGACGCATCCAAATCAACTCTGATAAGTTCCGTTCTTCACACATCATAGTCAATCTCAGAGACCCAACTCTTCAAATAAGTGATTAGCAAGCATGCAAGGAGCCTTCAGTCAGGCTGTACGTTAGCCTCAGGATACAGCCGGCTGTCGGCACGCTGTACGCTGGGTGTGCGCACATAAACAGAAGATTAAGCTGTTTCGGCGCCCTTTATATTCTCAAGTGCCGTCACTTGTTCGGATTATATGTCAGTGTGTGGTTTTCTTTAGTGAGTGGAAATCAACATCCCTCTGCGGCAGAACTGCTGGCAACACATCGTCTCCCTGCTGAGCTCCTACGCAGCACAGCGATTGTTCATGACAGTTTTCTATTGCATGTCCAACTGGCCCGTTATGGACAACCCACTTAGCATGTAATCACGTCTCAATAAGGAACAGTATTTCAACAGCGCCTGGATCGATGCTCCCCGGCGCTCCAAAATGGCTCAGGAGAAATCGATATGCTTTTGTCGGACGAGACTCATCCGAGCGCCGCTGGTCTGCTGTGCTAAAAGGCAGATGCCTGAGGACGGAGATGTGAGAAGGAGGTTGTTGCTGCTGCATCAGGGAGACAGAGAAGGAAGAGGGTGGAGGATTATTATGACGTAGTATCGATCCAAGTTGGAAAACAAGCCCAGGATGCAGGAAGCTGCAGGGGAGCGGACGCTCCATCGATCCCACCCCTGGTGCCAGACAAAGCAAAGGATTATGGATGTGTGCATGGAGAAAGGAATGGAGAGGACAATGCATGGATGCTTAGAGAGGCAGACAGAGATAAAGACGGATACAACTGGGGACGGGCGGCAGGGAAATGTCTTACACATGCTGCAGAATTTACATCATGAAAATGTCAATCTTAATACTGCAGATGTATTTTATGTTAAACCGACTCTGCAAATGGTATTATATAACGGTCAATTGCAATTAGCATGGAACAGCGTGCTTGGAGCCGAGCCCGGTCAAAATCTGGCCAATGTGTGGACAGAGAGCAGCAAATAGTCAGCTCTCAAAAACAAGAAAGAAAAAGCGATAAAATGGGGGAAATAACACTCTTTTTTTTTTTAAAAAGCAAAATGGTCTGCCAACAGAACCGAAAATGTTCCCTTGCCAAGATTCTTTTTTATATAGCATAATATTGACAATAAAACTGTGAATTCCATTGGAGCATAATCCTTTAATATGTGATTAAAGAGAAGAACAGGATAAGATTTTTGAAATAAGACAAAGCACTTTGGTGCCGGTCAGCGTTGATCGAACAGCTTTATAATTCTGGTCATTCTAGTTTCAAGCTTTAAAGTTACTCAGAATCACATCACAGTAAGAAGTTATAGTATCTTATTAAAAAGGTAAATAAGGACAGAAAAACATGAAACAAGTGAAACGCTCCAATCAGAAACAAGCATACAGTTCCTTGATGCAAGATATTTCATCTTACTCAGATCTGACTTTTTGCAGTGTGGGTCTGCCAACTTAATCCCCTTCTCTTCACACTCACACACTCACATGCTGATAAAAAGGCGTATTAGGTTTCTGTGCTGTTGAGGAAATGACTAAATATCTATAGAAACAAACAGGTTGTAAATTCTGCAGGCCGTGCACGACGCAGAGCCACAGATGGGGAACGACGTCGACCAGATTGAGTCTCCGCAGCCTCGAAAAAACTCTTCAAACCTGCGTCGTCCTCCAGGGACTACAAGGACGTATTGTAGGAAATTGGCCTATTCCAAAACAAATCCAGTGGGATGTGTTCTGGTAATTCATTGATTGTGGCGACCGTCCTTTTAACCACACGTTTGACAGATCTCCGTTCTCGCGCTCCACCGGCCTCACACATCATTCTAACAGACGCCATCAGCCAGCCGGGACTCGACTTGATTACACAAGAGCCGCACTACAGATGCCAGATAAGTAATCCCTCGCATATTAATGATAACGTGTTTAAAATGTGCATTCAGTTGGACCAACATTCACCAGTTAAACACAAGATTTATTCTCATTTATAGGCGGACATTTTTAAAAAGGCATGATTAACTATTATTCCTTCAGAAAGGCTTTATCTCAACTGTGCAGTTTACCTGAAGAATTATAGTATGTTGTCGTTTTTTTGTGTCCTCCTCCTCCTCCTCCTCCTCAGATCTCTTGTTGCCATATGTTTTGTTAGAGTGTTGCCCCTGCCCTCCTCACTTCTCTTTTTGTCCCCGCAGGGTACCGGTCGTCTGCCTCCAATTAGCCTCGGCTTATGACCCAAACCTAACGAGGGCTTCCTCCCGTGCCAAACCTCTTGCATAAAAGGGATTAGGAGCGGGACATATGCCCCTGTGTCTCCTGACGCTGCTGCAGACCCCACCGCCCCCGCAGCTGAAGCCTGTGGATGACAGGTGATGTGGGGGGGGGACCAACAAGGACAGGGGAGAAACAGAAAGGATGCTACGGCTGCACAAAATATAGTTGTTGTTGTTTTGTTTTTTTTATCCCATCGCAATGTCAACTTGCAGGATAAACGCATCGTGATTTTTTTTTTTGTTCGTTGAAAGAGAATACGAGTAGAAAACTGCACTTTAAAATGTAACTAGAATGTCACTCTGTCAAGGCCAACGGCGCATTCATGTGCTCCTCTCATGGTCCCATTTCCCAAGTTGGGAAGTTGGTCTTCCGACTTCGGTGCGTTTATGAGCTTTAAGTCACGGACGTTACAAAGAAGTTATTTCTCAGAGCGCTTAAACAATACGCTGATTTTCCCAGTTGGGAACTTGTTTTTCTGAGTATTCTGATACAACTGTAAAGAACAGTGGCTGTGAAAGAGGTCGTGATGCACGCGGCTGAGCGGGCACCTCAGCATTTCCTAAAAAAACATCTTCTGCGAACTCATTGACAGTGTGCCATTGGTTGAGCGACCGCGTGCCACTGATGGCACCTTGCCTAAGGTTGCTGACCCCCGCTGTAGAGGGAACACCCGGGACCCTTATCTTTGTCCCGGAGCCACAGTGTGCTCTGCTCTCACACCCTCGTTCAGTGCATCTCCTCCCCTTTCTCATCCAAGCAGCCACTTCCTCCTGCAGATGTATGAGGGAGGTCGGAGCACGGAGACCTTCATGTGCTCAGACTGATATCTTATCTGTGCGTCAGGAGGGGCCACGCTGGATGTTTGCCTCATGGCCTTTTGTTGCACTCTTAATAAACTGTATTGGACGGCGCTGTCGTTATTGATTTGACAGCATTCTGTCAGATTTCTAAAAGAGAATCAAAGCCTTATTGTTTTCTTGCATTTAAACAATCTTCTGCCCCCTCTTCATCAGGGTTTCTACAGTTTAAGGCAAGATATATTTAAGACTTTTTTTCATGCCACTCTGAAGGAATGACCAATGTTTGGCTATTTTTCTGCTATCTGGATCCCAGAGGCAGTTGGTAAATTATTTTCAAAAATATTTTTTTTTGTTGAATGTAGTTGCAGGCTAGGATGTCAACCTAGCCTGCAACTACTGGAATTCTAGATGTCTAGATTTCGCCTGCAAGTGGACACGGCTGCTACCCGACTGGCTAAGTGGCGATGTGGGTGGGGCTGATGGGGGGGTGGGGAGGGAGAGGGACAGACAGAAGAGCTGAAAAGGAAGGTTGAGCATAGGGGAAGAGAAGCGAGCCTCAAAGGTTACAGTGTTTTCTGGTTTTGCTGGTTACACTTGAGAGTTTCATCACAGAAAGTCTCTCCACAGAGGCCAGCAGACACCAGAGATAAGATCATAGTAGTGAAGAACTAAAACCAGTTTTTTCCTTTTGATTATGTCGCACAATCACTTTTAAAGAATCAATACGAAGCATGTAGCCTGTCCTTCCTCGAGCTCCGTAAAATGTCCCACCTCACATCGAGTCGGGCAGGAAAGAAACAAAACAAGAATCTGGTGGCGGATTATCGATCACTCTGTCTGGGGAATAATTTAGCTCAGCGAGGTTTTCTGACACGCAGTCTGCCTCGAGGCTTTCAAAAATCGGGAAATATTTCTTTGAAAATCATCAATTTACCAACATCAAAGTGCAGCTTGCAAATGAGTTTCTGCTCGTTCTGCAATAAAGTTGAAAAGCACCGAAAATCAATACGAGCTTTGTTCCTCACATTCTGAATATGCAACAAACTTTCCAAGTCTGCACTTTATTTTGTGCAAGTATGCAAAAGCAGGAACAACATTGTTTTCCCTCAATACTTCACAATCTTCACTGTGGCTTACCATATCACAATGTCGTACTTTTTATCATGACGCCAATCTGCACTTTAACTCCAGCATGCATTATAACAAACCAGCAGTAGGAAGCAGACGCTCCACTGAAATACTGCTGCACATTCCTCACAGCGCTCCAGGCTTTGCATATCTTCATATCTATCGCTTAGTGTGAAGTATTATAGAAATATTTCAACTTTCAACTACGTGCCACTCTTCACATCGTCTTCTAGTGGTCACTTAGCAACTACAGGAGCCTCAACCAAATTCAGAACATCTGATCGATGCTACTTGAGAAAAACACGAGGTGCCGTGCCTCCAGGCCTCTGACTGATTGTAATGTTTTCTAGCAGCAGGCCTCGTTTCGCTCCGGACACTTGAACTGCCCCAAGAGCTCGGACAAACACACCATTGTTCACAGGCATGCACTTACAGGAATGCTCGGCGCCTCTCCCGCTGATTGTTTCCTCTCAGTGCTCAGATTGCACACGGCACAAAGTGACCATAGTGTCATAAAGTTATTATCCAAACTTTTGTCCAGCTTTGAAGAGAAAAAGAGAGATTGCTTTTTATCTTGCTGTGCAGCAGGAGGACACAGAGAAGAGGTGAGTGGCCGGGCTGAGCCCAGGGCTGACAGCTCGGAGAAGCTCTGTGCAGAGGTAGATAAAGGCATCACGCTGACAGGAGCTGGATGGGAGACAGGAGCTTTTTATGCTTCTAAATGCTCAGTGTTTCTCAATGTCTCCAGTGAGAAGAGGCGAGGGAGGAAGCAGTAAGGAGAAGCGGGGCAGGAGTCTGTGTTACATCACGTGGGTTTGCACACAGGTCAGAGCTGCTGGGTTGTGCATTTAGCGTCGAGTTGTTTTAAGATGCAAGAGAGGAACTGCAACTATAACTCGGCCCTCCAGCAGAAAATGTGATGCAGTATTGACCGGCAGGCCAGAAACTGCATCCTGTCTGTCTGTCTGTCTGTCTGTCTGTCTGTCTGATGCATACAGTATTTTCAAAATAAACTTCCATCTTCAAAGAAAATAATTTGGTGAGGTTTTGGAAAATATCGTGGTTTGGGTTAAAATAACTACGGAAGTTGCGTTACTAAAGTATGGACGGCGATCCACCACGACCTCCTCCATACGCAGATGTTGTCGATCTTTATTCTTTCTGGTTCACAATTACTCTGATTATATATGAATTAATTGTGTGGGACATATACACAAACTACTGAGCACTACGTGTCGTAGACAAAGCTACGAACAGGCAGTTCACACACAGACACGTGCGCACGTCTCCAAATGTTCCTGCACAAGTTCCTTACATTCACTTTTAACCTTAAATCGCCAGAGAGACACGACTCAGGGAACAGAGAGTGAGACAGCTCTGAGGCATGCGTGGAGAAAGGCCTTGAAATTGGCGAGCCTTGGAGAGGGAACGGCCTCAGAAATCTGTTTGGAAACACCGAAAATCTGGAAAAAAAAAAACACTGTGTGTAGTGACTCTGCTGAGCACAATCACGTAAAACCCCAACACACACAGACAGACAGACAGACAGACAGACAGACAGACAGACAGACAGACA
>CALSCE010000016.1:6651362-6671863 GCA_943593645.1 Bovichtus variegatus | reverse complement strand
CACACACACACACACACACACACACACACACACACGCACACACACACGCACACGCACACGCACACACACACGCACACACGCACACACGCACACACGCACACACGCACACACACACCTGAATGGCCTCCATGTTTAGAGCTGCAGGAATGTGAGATGAATGTGAGATGAATGTGAGAGGAGAGGAGGAGGAACTGGATAATTTTTGCAACCAAGGACCTTTGACGGTGGCAAAAGTCGGATTTCATTTAAAAAATGCTCGACTGTTCTGATGCTCTGCAACTCTAAGTATTGTTCATGGACCTCGTTTTTTGCGCATTTAAAAGCATGAAGACAAAGGAGAGTGAGGACAGTGAGGTGTCCACAGGCAGAGACAAACCTGGGCTGAAGTTACGTTCACTGCGGGGGAAGAGCAGCCACAGACCCTGAGAGACCCTGACGGCTCCCCTCAGCCGCTTCAGAGCAGCTTAGTCATAGAAGCGATGACTGCACCGTGGGGGGAAACCACATTAACACGGACTGCACGCTTACTGCTCCGCTGCACTGCAGACGGCAAACGTATGAAGTGTTAACCTCAATATACACACCGGCAGCGAGACGAAAAGAAAGAAACCAAGATTGAGAAAGGAGTAGCAAATTACTGCATGATGTTAAAGGTTGCTCGTAAAAAAATAAATGTTTTTAAATCTATTCTTTAGCAGAGGAATGAAACTGTTGGGTTTATTTAGTGATGGTTTCTCATTCGTCAGGATAACATAAGACCTGCATGCAAAAGGTCAATACAATGTCAGCAATGGATTCTGAGAGCAGGAACATTTTTAATAATCAAAAACATCATGATGATATTTGGGTGAGGGATTCTGCAAAGACAATTTGCAAACTATAGAAAGAAGCACAAAAAAAAGAAGCGATGAGACAGCAGGTACTGCAGTGATAATGGACTTTAATAATCCAAACTGCAGAAAAACAAGTATAGCTGCGACGATTAGTGAATTAATCCAACAGTCAAATGACTTTGGATAATCTAACAATCGTTTTAGTATTTTTTTAAACAACATTTTTGTCTGATTTTAGCTTTTGAAACAAGCCTTTTTAAATTATAACACGCATTTTTCACTATTTTCTGACATTTCTTTAGACAGACTAGTCATTGCAAAAATAATAGGCAGATATTGAGCACCTATTGAGTTTCAGTACACAGCCACATGTGTAAACCAACAACCGAATGTAGCAAGTTCGGACAAAAGGCATTATGGGAGATTGTAATGTAAATTACCAAATGACGTAGAACAGACGACGCGTGTTGAACAGGTCGGTGCATCTAAAAGGTGAATTAAAACACTTTGTCGAAAAGTAGCTGAGGCTGGGACGCACTGAACATCAGTGTTGATGTGTCACCGTGTAACACACAAAGCCCAACAGGAGGAGGGAAAAAACCCAGCGCAATTATCCCTCACTCAATTATTCATGCTTATTGTTACCTGGATTCCTTAAGGAATCACTTGCATTTCTGGTCTCTTTAGTACGCTTGATGAAAAGAGTCCATTAGATCCAAAGCAATAATCAAAACTGAATTTCTTTATAATTTAGTGACAGAATAAAAGCCCCAGCGAGATACAAACATGGCTCCCTTTCCTAAATGAAAAGGGCAAATAAAGAAGTGAAAGCAGCTCATTGTTATTGCCTCTCCTTTGGGTATTTATTAAGTGTGATTGTATGAAATTACACATTTGTGCACGTTCTTCTCTCATGAGATTATTGTAGGTAAAAGTACGACGGGCCAGGTTCCTGATATACACTCCAAATAAGAAGTATCCTCTGTAGATAGAAGACTCCTGGGAGACCATGTTCATCTTTTGAAAAAAAAAAAACATCTTACTGAAAATAAAATGATCCATAAAACACTATTTTTTTCCTTTCATAGACATGCATTGCAACTTTATAAATCCAGGTGGCCTCATAGGATAATCCCTGCCCTAGATTAATGTACACTGGCGTCATCGAGCGTTTGTATTAAATGATGTTTCACGTTTAAACGTTAAACTAAAGCAATGAGGTATGGTGAGAATGCCAAAATACTGTCGTGCGTTAGAGAACATTTTGAAGCTGCAACCATTATCGACCGAAAGTCGACGAACAATAATGATAATCGATTAATCGTTACAGTAATATTTCATGCAAAATGTCTTTGAATGCAGTTTCCAGCCTCTCAGATATGGAGATTTGATGCTTTTCTCCGTTTTATATCATATTAAAGTGAATATCTTTGGGTCTAGACTGATGGAACAAGACATTTAAATTGAACTGGGACATCTTTCACTATTTTCAGACCTTTTGTTTTTAAAAAATGTTTTTTTTACACCAAACCATTAATCTAGAAACAAATCTGCAGATTAACTACAATTGTCCACCAATGTAAGAATTTTTGACTTTTCATTTGCTTTTTTTATTTTTTATTTTTACACTTGACACTTTGACCGACGATAAGCGTTTCTCCACCCGCACCTTGCCTTCAGAAATGTATCCATGTAACGTGTTCACACATAATCTCTGAGTAGCACTGCATGAACCATTGTCCTCTAAGAATATCATCAGCATCATTTATCTCGAAGGTGTTGGAAAGCCTTTTCCCAGTGTAGTGTACGTTTTATACCCAAATTTGTGAATGAAGATTGCTCCAGGACCTGAGAGCTAAACGGTCCATCCATTAAGCTCCATGAGGCAAAAACAAGCAGATCTAAGTCCGTTTACAGCATTAATCAATGAGCTGCCCACTCACAAGTCTCTGAGCTGCAATAGGTATCTGTATCACTACGCCTCTACTCTCAATCGCCCCTCAAGGTTACTGCCTATTGCCTCGCTCCTCTCTGGATGGGAGCTGCATACTGAGTGCATGGGCTGGGCTGGAGCCAGAGAACATCTCCAGGAAAACTTCTGTTTTCTGTCCTGGCAGAGCAGGGGAAGTGTGCAGCACTCTGCTGTGGTGGAGGCGCAAAATCAGGTTTGATTTACAAGCTGCAGGTTTGACTGTCATGGCAGGCAAGGCAAATGAGGGAGTAAGATTCTAATGAAAGGTTGTGCAACATTTTTAAGATTTTGTTCTATTTTACTCAGAGAATGAAGCGGCTAGTGGGGAAAAACGAGAAAAAGTTGGAATGGCAAAACGTGATCCCAAGGCATAATTGGCTGAGAGGAAGAAGATAAAGTGAAGACAAACTACGCAGCAAGGAGAGAGAGGGGGAAATCCAACATGGAGACACTGACGATTTTGTTTATTTTTTTATGTCTGCTCAAAGAATCGAGCAGAAACACAACTTTAAATATTTGGTTTACCAGAGATGTGCTCAGAAGTTTCTTGGAAATAAAGTCATTCAGCATGAAAAAAACTTTAAAAAATGACTAATTGACTAAAGAACACCACAGATGAGTCGACTAATACTGAGCAGCACAATTTCTGATGTAAACACAAAGCACAGGTGTAACAAGTCAACACAACCCAAAACTCAAACACTCAGTCTTTGCATTCATCCTCACTCCCAAAACTTTGCAACCCCATGACAATACAAGTTCACACCGACAGCAGTCGGCTAACATCTGATCAGCCACCTCGTGTTGGCATCCTGGGGTTTAAGGATAAGGGCCTAATTGATTCAATTAGACTTGGACTCACCTCAACGCAAGCAGACCAACACTGTCTGAGCTGGCAAGGCAACAAATCCTGGCTAAGTGTTTGCAAAGTACCATGCTCAGCAGTGCCTCCATTAAATCCATCCATCCATCCCCACGCACACACGCACACGCACACACGTAGAGTTTGACTCTGTATGTTTTGGCACATTTCACACACTCATTAGGCATGTGTGTGTGTGTGCCTTAAAAAGGAGCACCAAGTAATTGCAATAAGTCAGGCAATAACAGATACAGAAATCCAATCAATAAGCGTTCGGCACTGAGCTCAGACAGAATGACTTCTGTGTGAGAGTTTTAACACACACACACACACACACACACACACACACACACACACACACACACACACACACACACACACACACACACACACACAACACTTGAGCATGGATGCAGAGAAGATTGCAGGCTCAGAGCTCAGAGGAAGGGCTGCAAGCTGGATGTGTTAATGTTGTGTAGTGAATGCAGATCTGAAACACAGCAGGTCCCTCACTTATGCTTGTACAGCAGCAAGAACAGCACTGGAGACTAGCTCTTTCACACACACACTTATGTATTCATGATAAGAGCCTCACCTGTCCTATCGGTACAGCTATAACCATTTTAAAGGGCTTCACACAGCATGGCTGGGTTGTGTGTGTGTGTGTGTGTGTGTGTGTGTGTGTGTGAATGTGTGTTTCAGATACACACCTGGTTTCACCGTCTTCAGGCGAATGGGCTCCCGAAAGTGTCGGATGACAGCCTGCGTGTCTCTGTTGGTGAGTCCGCTCACCGGAGTGCCGTTCACCTCCAGCAGCACGTCCCCGCTGCAGGGGAACCTCCCGGCGTGACAAACCATCGCCTCCGGAACCGTGTGTCCGAGGTGCGGGAACTCTCCCAGCTCCGCGCCGCCCCGCACCTCCACCACAGCGACCAACTCCCCGGAAGCCCCCCACGACAGGGTGCACTCCTGCACTTTAGTGGACCAGTGCTTCTTCTTCTTCAGTGTCTTGGACATTGTTGGTAGCTCTGCTGAACCTGGAGGGAGAACGATCGTCCTTCAACGCTTAGACGCAATGACGCATGGGAAAAACATTGCAGGTTAGAGAAGTTGTGGCGGATTCCTTGTGTTGTATTCCATATCAGAGAAAAGATATCCCTTTTTCAGATTAAACTCCCTCTGTTGGATCAGTGGAGCATCACCTGTCTGAGATCAGCTGCGTCAGTGGCGCATTGGAGCGGGGAGTGCTGGTTCTCCTGATGCCGGGAGCCTCGATCCCACCGCCCGGCTCACAGCGATGTGCAGCAGCGTCCCGCACGATACCACCGAGCAGGAGGATCCTGGGAGCAGCACACAGCCCAAAAGCGTGGAGGGAAATATTCCACTTTCAGAAAATGCCCAAAACACAAAACTCCTTTATAAAAATTAAAAGAAAATGTTAAAAGAGGAAAACTTCAACTTCGAAAACGTATTTCTCGGCTCAGTGGCGGCTCTTCATCCGGAGAGTGAACTTTACTGTGAGCACCTGTCTGTCTGCCCTCCTCCACGGTGACATCAGCGAAGGCAGTCCTTGGAAACGGAAAAACATACCTGCTCCTCCCCTGCTCCTCCCTGCTCCTCCCCGCTCCTCCCCTGCTCCTCCCCTCACTGACTCCCAGCTGCTTCTTGCTCTCTGCTCCTTCTCGCTTCTCCACAGCCACTCCGTGATTTATTTATTTGTTTTCTACTTACAAACTACGCAGCTGCAGCATGCAACAGACATGATCCGATTCGGGTCGCTCCATAACTTTTTTTGATCTTTTTCCGTGTTGCTTCCCTGAGTGCAGGAGCTGCCGTCCAATCAGAGCGTAGAAGGGGGCGGGGCTAAAGCTGCTGCGTTGAACCAATAGTGAACGGCGGGAGGCGGGGCTTGTGGGTTTGGGTCGCGCTGCATTTGTCTTATTATTGTAAACTCGCGATAGTCGACACACAGCTTTATGTGGAGTTTGCACAGACTGCAGCTGCTGTGTTGGTTCCTGGTTTTATTGTGTAGTTTTAGCTCCGTGAGACTTAAACTCTGAGAGTTGAGCAGCAGGATTCTTGTTGGAGCAGATTCCTTGCACAAGTCTGCCCTCTTGTGGTTTTCAGAGGCTGGCTCCTCTGTAATAGTAACAAAAATACTACTAATAATGCATTTTTATTTATAGCCGCTTTTCAAATGCACTCAAGGACACCTTATGGTTGCAGTTTTTTGTTTTTTTTGTAAAGCAGTAATACCAAGAACAAATAAAATCAAACAAAACAGTAATGTGCAATAAATTAATGCAACAACTAGATTTCTTATTAAAGAAATTTTTTTTTAGAATCAGAGCATATAAGCACTGTACTACTGTAAAATATAATTTGTTCTGCTTTAAATGGATTAATTAGACACCAGAACCAGCAGTTGAACTTTTAAACACACACAATTAAAAACAGTTAAAATCACATGAAATACATATAAAGTCTAAGTGTGGCTGTGGTAGAAGCCGTTCATTTCTTATATAAAAAAACACACCCAAAAGACATAAAAACATGAAACAAAATTAAATTTTTAAAAATAAAAAAGTTTATATTCACAGTACGAACAGTTTCTACGAGTGAATGTTTTGTTTTTTTTTTTTTTTTTTAAATCAAGTGTTTTTGATGGCAGAACATTTCTAAGTCTCTTTTGTACAAATTATAATTTAATTTGACAGAAAACTGACCACCTTGTTTTTATTTTTTTATCTATTTTGATTTGTTTTTACTTATACCATGAGCTCGGTGAAACTGAGAATGAGGTTCACTTTTTGTTTGTACTTTTTTGCAAAATGATTTTTGTGTAGTTAAATACTGAAACTACAAAATAATTTGAAAGGAACAGAATAAAGCTTTTTATTTTATCATTGCTTCTCTACTGTAATTCTGTTTATCTCACACGGATGGACTTTAATGTATTGTGCTGTTTAATGTGTTTGTTGTTGTGAGCAATTCCTGCACTTACGCAGTTAAAAATGACAGGTGGTGAAGTGAAAACAAATATTATTTAGGATCTGAATATCGCTGTTTATTACTGCATCTACTTGTAAGTGATTTTGTAATCTAAAGTTTCCACCCAAGACAAACAAGTTTTTTTCTTCTGGCAGAAATCAATTGTATTACTTTTTTGCACGTCATTTTTTAAGCGTTTATGAGGTGTGTAAACAAAGTGGATTCAAAGAATAAACCTAGCAGTATTCATGGTTTCTTAAGGTCCACAAATCCCATGAAAAGAGCATTTTTTGGCAGTTTTTTCTTGTTTGAATTGAGGCTGTTGTATACTATACAGGCTGTAAATCCCTTTATTATTTATTAGATTTTATTATTTAAATGTACTTCATCATGCACATAAAATCCTCATCACAATAAAACAACAACAACACGGAGAACAGATAAGTATATCTTTAATAATGAACATGATCAAATCTAAGAATGTGATAGTGACCTCTGATACATGGATATTTAATTCAGGGGTGACTTTTAAAACATTTTTTTTGCATAAATTTTCTATAATCCAATACCAGTAATATAACTCTGATTGCTCCACAATCGTACTCCCTCTCTTTTCTTTCACTCTTGCATACACACAATACAGCAAGCAAGTAAAAAAGAAAAGAAAAAGAAGAAGTCACAAACATATACCATATAGGCTAGTCTCTGGGTTTCCATACACTTGACAATAAATCAGTTAAGTATAATGCTACAGTTAAACATTTTTGAGGCGATCTCAGTTAGAAATGCCGGTACATTAAAGCTTACATTTTCTGAGGATGATGTGGACAGGTTATAGCAATGAAAATGATGCCAAGATTATAATAATTATGTTAAGAAAGAACAAGAAACAAAAAGAAAAAAAACAAGGTGACAGGTCTGGCTTGAGTTTTAAAAGCAGTACATGCTACATTTCCTCCAGAATTTCATAAACAGAGACTTCCTGCAGGGAAATAAAAGTCACCGTAACAGGGAAATAAGACAGAAAGCAAGTTTTGTGTCGATAAAAACCCGAACTCGTACAGTAATATTTGTATTTGCATCCTTAAATAAGAAAGAGAGGGACCACCATTTCATCTCCTCCTCTTCACCTTTTCCCTGAATCTCTAGCGAAAAAAATTTGAGGTACAGTTCTGGAAAAAGATCATTTTAGTGCTGAAAAGAAATGTTAAGGCTCCACTGGAGGAGACGATTTCTCACATATTCTCCACCTTAATGTTAAATTTAATCAGTTGTAAGCCAGGTGATACATTATTCAAAATATTTTCTTAACATTTACGCTTTCTAACGTCACAACCTTTGCACAATTAAGTCTATGCATACAGAAACTCTCAGTGTACACATTCCCCCGCCAAAATAAAACACCCCTCACATGAAAAAAAAAAAAAAGAAAAGAAAAAAAGAGGGATTTTATAGATTTTTTTTCCGTCTGATAATATAAAATACAACTGGCCACAAACAGATAGCAGACATTTGTCTTGTTCACTCGTCAAGATTAACCAATACAAGCACTTAACATTTCTCCAACACACAAACCACAAAGTGAACAGTCACTGAATATCAGCAGCATGTTGTAGAGAGATTTTCAAAAACAGACGTGCAGATATTTGTTACTTATATTTAGCTAAGAATGCAAGTTCCGGGGGAGCGATAGAGATTTGTAAGGTTAAGAAAAAACAGGAAAATATATATTATTGAAGCGATTCAACCGGTGGAACTAGCTTCATCCCTGCACGCATCGTAAAGACTGGGAGTCGGGAGCGTCGTGGATCAAAAGTTTGACGTGGGCCAAAGTCAACAAAATTAAATAGAAAAAAATATTAGTTTTCAATTTGTTTATGTCCTTGTGTTTCCTTTTTTAAATCTAAATTTCATCGACAGCCGTCTTCTGTTTACTTCTGACGATCCTGAAAAAAATAACATAAAAAAAACAAACAAGAAATTATTAGACACCTGTAATATTCCATAACAGTAAATTACAAAGCTATATTAATCAAAAAGAAAACCAAGAGTGGAGACGCATGACTTAATATTACCATTAATGAACTTTAAAGTAATAATCTTGAGGATTTTCTTCTTAATAAATGTCTATTAAGTCACTATCTATTGCTGAATGAGGTAACGCATTAGTGATGAAAGTATTGCAATACATATATTTTTGCAGTAATGCAAACTGAGAAACTGCAGTAATAAATTCCTGCTAATGCCAACTGAACATTTCTTACTGCTGGAGCTTCACATTAAAAGCATTTAACTGACAAAACACGAGTTGACCTTTATTATGAAGTAGTCAACGTTATCATTCATTGGAGGCTGCACAGCCAACTCCTCAGCCAGGTAACTACTTTCACTGTTCGCAGAATCATGCCGTGTGCAGCATAAAATGAGATCACAGAATGATGGGAAAAGGTCAATTATTGCCCGACTTCTTTATTAAAAACAACAATAGTTTGTTTTGCTGCCCCCAGTATTCTAGGTCCTGCAGTATTCAAAAGATGCAAAGGCTTAAAGTCACATGCACAATAACTACAGCGTTTAAAGTCCCAGTCTCAAGAGACATGATGGTGCAAGTAAAATGCATGCAATACAATATATAAATAGAAAATAGAATAAGATAAAAACAGAATGTGAAAGTAAATACTGTACAGTAGAATAAATACTACCGCATTTGCCGTTACCACGAGGAAATAGGGAGTCGCCAAATCAACCAGGATGATTGACACTTTCAGTGGATTCATATTGCGATAATTCTACCATGTTATGTTGCCGTTTTACAACAAAATAAAATTCTGAAGTTGTTTTACACAAGTGAATAGTTTTGTCTGGTGTGATGAATAACACTTACTTGCATTAAAGATTAATTAGATCACTCGATGCATGTGATTCAGCATGCATTTGTCGTACAATCAGAAACACACTAATATTCTCTGCACGCTGCCCTAACACAGAGAGGGAAAACAGACATTACCTGATCGATTCGGGGTCGGCTCTGTATTGGGGCAGGTTCATAGCTCTGTTAAAGAAAACATGCAAAGTCTTATTAAAAAATGCTGATTAGAATAACGTCATCACTTTTAATATTCCATCAGCAAATCTTCCAATCGTTTCAATGACCAACGGATACAAATGGAAGTAAAAAGAAACCAGCTCACAAAGAAGGTACTGTACAAATGTTATTATATTAGAAAAGGAGGTTAATTTCTATATTATATTTCTAATTTTATTTCAGCCTTCCCTTCTAACATTTATGGCACATAAAAAGGAAATAAAATAGTTAAATCAACACAATGGCATTATGACAGTTAGACAAGAGGATGAATCAGCAACAAAATACACCTTGTTAATAATGCCACTCAGAAGTATGTAAGCGGTTGAATTGTGAAAGACAGATTCATTTATTAATTATTAATTAATTAGAAAGATTAATCGCATATTTGGCAATATGATCAGATCTAAAAATCACATTAATTTCTATTATTTGGAATCCGGGGCAGGCAAAAATATCACAGGGCTTAAATTAAAAGGAATTGTACTAATATTAATATATCTATATTATTATTTTATTTTGAAATATAATCAAAATCAAGGGGGGAGGGAATAAAAATAATTAATAACACGTTAAGGTGAGACACTACAGGTGAACATGGTAAACATTTTTTACTAATGATAACCATGAAACTTCCCCAATTGATTATTTACATTAAAAACAATTATTTTTTGTATTATTTGTTTTCTGAAATGTTGTTTAAATATGCAAATGAGGTGTTATCTTATTAAATATGTGCTAATTTGCACACATTTCCAGAAGAGAAATGTGAACATTAGATAAAGCAGGTTCAAAGTTCTTGTTTCATTTTGTTGACATATTAGAGTCAAAGAGTCTCTTTGTATCACTCCATAAATCACAAAATACTGTCAACACACATAAAAAATAAAAAGCATTTTCGCCATGTTGTTGGTAATAAAATCTGTATAAATGAGGCTCTGAATGAGATGTGAACACACTCCTCTGTACAAAGCTTCAGAATATAGAGAGGAATGAAAGTGGAAAGTTTGGTGTATGTAAGAGCTACTGAAGTGGAGATTTCTGCCTCAGAGTCTGAGAAAAACCTCCTTTAGAGAAAACCTCCTTTAAAGATATGGATTGTAAAATTCATACATTTTGTACACACTACAGGTGAATAGGGTCAAAAATGTAACTAATAGATATCAGCATGAAACTTCCCCAGTTCATTACTCACATTAACACAATTACTTTTCATATTACAAGTTTTCTGAGATGTCATGTTTAAATATCTAAATGAGGCGTTATGTAATGTCACTTTTGGTGAATTTAGGAGAAATCTACAGACACAAACAGACAAAGTTATTAAATAAACTCCTGATGTGGATCTGATGTTTTCTTTACACTAGTCTGACAGAACACATGTTAGGGAAGCTAAATAACCCAAAATCGACCGGTGCCTTAATTCCATATCATTCCCGATTTTGTTCTCAAAATGTTCAAAATTGACAGCATGAAAATACCTGTAGTGTCTCACCTTAACGTTACACAAGATTTCTCTCCCACACTAATAATTTCCATACAGTCCCTAAATATCTTTACTCCTCTAATTGTCAAATGTTAAGTCTAAAAGGAAATTACTACCTTCTTCACCACCTCCTCCTCCTCCTGCTTCTTCTCGTAGTGGGAGAAATCATCAAAGATGGAGGTGGTGTGTTTGTACTGGGCGATAATCTTGAGCACCTGCTTCGCCTTTTCCAGAGGAACCTCTTGAGTGTCGCGTGAGTTGGTGACTGGCTTGTTGTCATTGTTCTCCAGGCGGATGTGGCGCAGCTGGCTATTAGGCACGTCCTTAACAAACAACCAGTTCACATCAAACTTGCCCTTCCACTTGTCCTGCGCCCAAACGCCGGCGCTGGTGCCGTAGTCCACGGGCGAGCGCATTTCGGCCACGCCGCAGAAATGCCCGCTGCCGTTGACGCTGTACAACAAGTAGACGGGACCTTTAGCGTTCATGGCTCTGAAGGCTGAGTCCAAACGTTTGTTGCCGTGCTCCGTGCTGCACCAGATGGAGTACTTGATGGAGCGGTGGATGTCGTCCTCAGAGTAGCTCTTGATGATGAACACGCGTCCGTTTTTCAGGCTCCAGTCGAACTCCTTGGGGTTGTAGCTGTGCGCTGCCCGCAGCTTCTCCAGCACGGGGTGAGACTCCAATCCCGGCTCTGGAGGCAAACCGCCGCCCCCTCCACCTCCGTTACCAACACCGCCGCCATTAGAGGAGCCACTGCTGTCCAAGCTTCCACCACCGTAGCATAAGTTGCGGTTGCGGGGCGCTACCCAGCGGGTCTGAGGTGTCGGAGCGGAGTTGTGGTTCTGGTACGACTGTGGAGGAGGACCCTGCATGGTCATCTGCTGCACAAGGGACTGGGCAGACTGTAGGGACTGCTGGAGGGGGGGCAGGAGGCTGGGAGCGTGGGAGTGAAGCTGCTGGTGATGGTGGTGGTGGTGGTGGTGGTGATGGGGCGGCAGAGGAGGCGCCATCTTGTTAGCAGCTCCTTTATTATCCCATGTATCAATGTCCATGTTGTGTTTCAGGGGCGGTGGAGGCAGACCTCCAACCATGGGCGTGCCGGGTTTGTTCTTGATCTTCTGTTGCTGCATCTTCGCAGGTTTACTCGCGATAGCAGCCCACGATGCCGGCTTCGGAGGGGGCATCCCTATTGGTGTGCCGCCATTGCCCGTGGGGACAGCCGCAGCTACACTGCCGCCTCCAAGAGAGCCGGCGCTCTTCATGCCGGAGCCGCTTCCCGTCACATCCCCGCCTATTTTTAGGCCCAGCATGCCCTGCTCCAGGCTGTTCATACCGGGAGCTTTGCTCAGGGTGTCACTGTGGAAGCCTGTCTGCCCGTCGGGGACTAAAGTGCCTCCCAGAGAGCTGGGGGGGTAGCTGTAACTGCCCCCGTAGGCTGAGCTCTGAGTCTGCTGGCCCTGAGAGCCGCTGGTGCCCCATGCGGAGAAGGCCGGGTTCTCTGGGAAGAAGTTGAACCTGTGAGGATAGATGCTGCTGCTGAGCCCGCCCGGCTGCCCGAACACGGTGTCGTGCATGAAGTGATGGTCTCCATTGCTGAGGGGGGCGTAGGGCGTCAGGTAGGGGATCGGTGGGTCTCCCCCTGTCGACCAAGGAGCCTCACTGAGAGGGTAAGGGAAGCCAATGGAGGGGGCATAGTAGCTGGACAGGTAAGGGTCTGTCATGGATTGATAGCTGTTGTTCTACAAACACAAATAGATTTAAGATCATTGGTTAGTGTCACAAAAGACTAGAGCTGTACTGAATGTCATTTTTTTTTAATATTTTAAGCTTCTATTGAGGTTTTTGAATGAAGCTTCAAATGTTTGTCTGGGTTTGTGCACGTCTCAACAAGTTCGACTTAAGACGTTTTAAAACCGCATAGAATTAAATTTAATTCCCGTTTGTATGTTGCGGTCATACTGGCAGAAGTATGAAGTAAAATGAGAAGCCTATAAATGAAAATAAGTCCTAGAATTACATGAATTTATTGACATGTTTAAACAATATAATAGTGATATATAACAGCAATCAAAGTCTAAATCTAGCTAAATCTAAATCTTAAGGAAGTCGGGTAATAAATACATTTCAACGACACTCTTGATGATTTGCAGTTAACACAACAGTAGAACATTCATTTTAATAGCCATAAAATTGTCCTTTGTAGGCCTAGATTTCAAACAATTGAATTTGAAGATGGATGAAGATGGATTGAAGCAGAATATTTGGTTAGATTTGGTGAATTATGGAAATGATTACATCTATCTTTTTTCAATAAATGGCGAGTTATTGGAAATGTTTGGATCACACGAGTCTGAAAGAAATCCTACGCAGCCACCAATGGAGTCCAATTCTACTAATAGTATAATACTAATAATATTAGTGGAGAATAATCTTATAATATCTGACACTGTGCAGAAATACCAGCTTTAAATACAACGCACATTCATGCAAAAAAGACGCTGCGCAGCATTCGAATGTTGATTTAGAATTTGAATGTCAACGTCATGAATGAAGCTTCGAACTATTCGGTACAAAATACAGTTGAAAGGAGTTTCCTACCTGATTTGACTGGTTGGTGAGATACGGCTCAAAGTCGTTGTCATGAACTGCATCCTTCTGGTGGAGGGAGCCATTCTGCACTGAAACTGGAAAGGCTGCAATAAAATCAAACTGTTGTCAAAGCTGGAATTTACACATATTTCCAGAGAAACCTAATGATGCCACATCTGCATCGAACAAGCTGTAAGTACAACATCACAGATTTCCCATGCAACTAAAATGTCTTCTGCATTAATAACTTGTTTCTAGCCGTGTGCATCCTTTTCTCTTACAGCGGGACTGAAGTTGAAAAAATAAAGAAAAATCTGTGTTTAAAATAGATTATTCTGTCTGCTGGATAAACGTAACCTTTAGAAGATTTGACCTTTTGGAAAGTGCAAGGTGTCTTCCATTGATGAGCTGTTTGCCTTTACGATGATGTATGTTCATTACTGCATGAAAATATGTTGATGCAAAGACATTATTTAAGGCTATGGAGACATTGTTGGAAATTTCTCTTCTTACCTTTGCTTGCATCTTGTCCTTTCGATGTCTTAGTGGTCACATTGAAAGGAGGAATGCATGTGAAAGGAGAAAAACACAACACTTGCATGGGTCTACAATGTACTGTATGAACAGTTTCTTCCCACAGGCCGTCCCTCTGATGAACACTCATCAGTTAAATCACACTACATATTTTGAATACACAGTTTTTTGTAACATGTACATATCACTGTCAAATATAAACCTAAGTGGCTGTTTATACTGAATATACAGCTGTCTTGGGAATTGTGACATTATGCTCAAATTAATTGGGAAAAGTGGCAAAGACTGAGGCACTGCCACGACATGCCTGGTCTGTATATATCCACCTACGTCATGTACAGTATGTAAAGCAACCTGTTATATTAGTCATTCAAAATAACATTTTTATTATATTGTATTTGCAATCTGCACTTCCTCATTATTATATACAATGTACAGAAACAGTCCGACTTATAGACATTGTTTGTTGTTGTGTTGTATATACACATATATATATATATATATATATGTATATATGTGCGTGTATCTTCTTTCACCTATTTGTATGTACATAGTTTTTTATAATGCCTATGTATTTATTTTTTATAATGCACATGTATTCTATTTTTTATAATACCTATGTATTTATTGTTTTATCATACAAGGCATGTTCAATATTTTATATATCTTCTTGTATTGTTTGTATAGTCTTTGCATTTAAATTTTTACTGTGCCTTTGGCTACATATTGTTTTAAGTGTAACGTGTGTAACATTTTTGCCAAGGAAAAAAATTCCCTCAGGGACAATGGAAGAAAAAAAAAAAAAGAAATAATAACACATTTTATTTATAGAGCGCTTTTCATAGCACTCAAAAACACTTTATATTTACAAGTTAAAATTATCATATAAAACGACACACTAAAAATATAAAAACACACAACATTAATTACACATTAAATTGATTGTTCTGCGATTTGAAAATGTGCAGATTGAAGATTTTCTTATCTTACAAATGCTAAAATGTTTACTCTGGTTCATCTTTGTTGTCTCTGCTTTTAGCTGCATATCTATTTCTGTGCAACAACAGCAACAAAACAAAAAAAAAAAAAAAAAAAAAAAAAAAAAAAAAAAAAAAAAAAAAAAACAGGAGTCAAATTCTGATTCTGAATCAATGTTATTAAAAACATCACATATTATCCTAGCTGCACACTGACATGTTTATACGTCTCCTGCGGGGAGAAAACAGCGCTTCTTCTTTTTTAATTTTATTTTGCCACCCACTGGAAGCTGTGGTCCAGGCCTTTGGTAACCAGCAGAGAAACAGCAGATTTCCAGCTAACCTCCCCTCTCAGTTAGCGAATTAGCTCGGACACACACACCGCACACCTCGCCTCTCTGTGGGGGAATCAAGAAGCGTTTCTCCTTACCTGAGGGTCAATACTGGCGGCAGACATCCTTCATCCACCAGGTATTGTGCAGTATGTAAGCTGTGTGTGAGTGTGTGTGTGTGTGTCTGTGTGTGTGTGTGGAGAGAGAGAGAGGCTAATGGCTGGAGAAGCACAGTTAATGTTAAACAGTTAGTTAGCAGCAGCCGTTAGCCGGTGTCTCTGCCCGGCTCGGTGGACCGTTTGCTCGTCGTAGCCGTCGCTGGCACTCCGCGCGGCCCTGTCGACATTAACTCCAGCGGGGCTTCAATCCGCTCCGACCCCCGTTAACTCCGTTAAATTAAAATCCAACCAGCCTCGGTGGCCCTGCTGCTCACTTGCCCCAATGGCAGCTTCATCCGGGGTCTGCGGGGCGGAAATGACGTAGGGGACGTAAAAGACGCGTCCACGGCTACCTAGCTAGCAGCTTTCTTGTTTTTCTTATAATTGTATATTAAACTGTTGTTTCAGTAAGGGATCTAACTATTTATTATATTTATTTTTATCATGTACAATTTTATTTTATTTATATATGCATTTATTTGTATTGTCAATATTGCCTTGCTTGTATTTCTTTTTATCTGATTATTTGGATATTGAAGAATACAAACTAATATTTCTACGATAATCTGTAAAGTAACAATTGTTCTGAATAAAGTTTAAATAGATATTATGAACGTTTTTTTTTTTTTATCCCAATACTATTTTTTTTTTTGATTTACTTATGAATTTAAATTCATGTTCTTATTTCTCTGCAATGTTTGTATATTTTAATATATTTATTAATGTATTTTTTGAAAGATTGAAAAAAACATGGCTACCTAGCAGAATTTTCGTTCTTCTTACAACAATTTTATAATATTGAAGTTTATTTATCCCAATTCTATTTTTATTTATTTATTATTGCTTTTCCTTATTTATTTAAATTAATATTTGTGTTGCTCTGTACCATTATATTGAGTACATGCCTGCAATGTTTGTAGATGTTATTGTTAGTTTTTACTGGTTTTAATGTTTTCAGTGTATCTTTAAAGACTTAACATTATTATGGTAAAATGTGGTATTTGTTTTCTTTCTATTTCTAATAATAATAAATAAATAAATATTTGTCTTGCTCCATCATGCCCGCATTTACATTACATTTACAGATTAAAAATACTGTTCTCTAATTAATTAAGCTTTTATTTTTATTAGTACAGTAAGTGCTGTACAAAGCATGTACAACTGTGGCAGTACAATATTTTTGCTCCTAAAAAGGTCAAAGGTTAATTTATTTGTCATTTTACAACACAGGCTTGCATAATGAAATATAAGTGTAGCCCCTTCACGCTACACACACATGAAGAACATATACTTAAACATTTTTTTTAGAATAGAATAAGATTTAATAATATGAAACAGATGTACTTTTATACAAATCCTTAAATACATGTACAGTATACCAACAGAAACGTTGGTTTAGTGTGCAAAAGAAGGACAAAAAATAGGAATAAGCAGCATTTCTTAGTCTTATAAATGTTTAATAAAAAAAAGAAATGTGTGCAACACAAGCAGTTTTGTAAACGCGGTCTATTTCACTGAATTATAATTATCATACTCTACACAAGTTGGAGCGGTCACTTTTTCTAACTGAAATGACACATTATTAATAATTTATACATTTTAAAAAACATCAGAAAGAAACAGCTACTTATTTACATTTTTCAAATCACACTTTTCTTTTGTATTTGAGTGCTTCATATCTAGTGATTTTTCTATTTCTTTCCCACACACACTTGCACACACACTTGCACACACATTTGCACACACAGGTAGATTTAAAAAACACATCGTGAACGGGCCCGCACGTTTTGTTCAGTGAAATCCTTTTCTTGACAATCAGACTGAAGAAATTTTACGATGACCATCGTCTTCTCCCCGTTCTGCCCGGTTCCTTCTCGGCTTTCCTCAACCACTTTACTTGTGTGGTTATTTATAATCTAAGCAAAAATATAGAAAAAGACTTTGTGTATGAGATGCTGAACATATAAGATGGACAATGACAGATTGAGAGGAGAGGTAATGGCCACCATGCCACTGAACATACCTGCAGGTCTTTACACTAGAAGAGAAACTGAGAGGGTTTGGATGGATGATGAAATTCACCAATGAAATGAACTAAAACAAGAAAGAAAAACATAAAATAAACGATACAAAGCAAATCGGTGTAAAAGACAAAAAACATATACTTTTAAAAAGGGATAGTTTGTATGTATTGAAGTATTGAATTGAAGTGGGGTTGTATGAGGAATCTGTTCATAGTTTATAGCTAAGATGTAATGCAGCAGCAAAATGTATTTTCATATTGTAAATATTTGTTATCGTATATTTTATAGTATCTTCTTCATATTTTTATTGTAATTTTTGTATTCATGTTCTTAACTTATGCAGTACTTGCCTGCATTTTTATTTCCTCTTAATATCTGTATTGTTACGTACAAAGATATTCTAAATACAGCGTACACTTAAACTGAAATAGATTTTTTCAGGTGTCTAAAATACGTCCACAGCAGAACATCGTTCAGCTTCCTGCTTCCTGTCTGTTTCTACAAACTGCATCTACTGCAGGTGACACACTGACTGTGGAGAAGAACCTCAAACAGCCACACTTCAAAAACATCAGAACTATCGCTTTTAGGGGATAAAATTCTTAAAATGTATTATATTTACCAAAATGAATTATCTAAATGGTGTATATCACTGAACATACTTACAGCTGTTCTCCTCATCTGAGAAAGTGCTGGTGATGTAGCAGGCATAAACAAATCCCGGGAGCTACGGGAATTAATACAAATGTATAAAAGTGAATCACATGTAGTAAATAAATTAAAAGCACATAATCCATCCCAAAGACATAAGACATTTTGTGACAGCAGGCAAAGTACAGGTGTAAATAATAAAAACACCATTTAGCTTTAGCTTTCTTTGGTGTGTTTGAATTTTAAAATGGATAATACATTTTGTATTTTTACTCACTAAATACCACATCCACAAATTCAACAGTTCCAAACCTTTCTTTCCTATTTTTAAGAATAAATAAAATACAATATTCAAAAAACTCTATGAGGACCTTTGTGACTTCGCAGGACTTAAGTTGGTGCTATGATTTAGACTTTTGATGTTGGTTATTTATATATATATATATATATATATATATATATATATATATGTATATTAGTTATTTATATATACACAGAATAGCCTTGGATATTGTCTTCAACAGGAATACAAAATATGTCTGAAAATACACATTACAGTAATATGAATCCAACATATTATTAGCAAAGATACATCGGGTAATTTTGTAAAAAAAAACAACTACCCATTTAATCTACAAAGCATTGATGATAATTTAAATGTTACCCATGAATCCTCGTGCAATCACGTGAGCTAGCTAACCTAAATCACTGCGTGGCACAAATCCGTAAAATAGTTATCTATTACTAAGTATTATTATTATTTTAATAGTCCCTGCTCCGTCTCTCTTTTAGCTACAAGGTCCTTGGTCTAAAAATGTTGAAGTCCCCGGATATCATGATATTGTCAGATGCAACCCCAAAAACTTTGATTTTCATCATTTACAAACTAGATAAACAGCATCCCGGTAAATTAAATTTAGACAAAAAACTAGAATCTGAGAAGCTCAGCAACACTAAACCACCAGGAGACACCGGTGTGATAACGTGGAGCCATTTTTAAATCTTCCAGCCTTCTTTTCCAATTTAGAGTTGCTGTTGCTAGGCAACCGTCCATTCCTGTGTGCGTGCAGATGCATATTATTGATATTAAAACAATATTAAATGTTAAATGTGCTTTTCAATGGAAGTTTTAAAAGGCATCATCAAGTAATTCTCTTGACATTTTCACTTGTTTAATGAATGATGAATGAGTTTCTTAGAAATGTGTGACAAACTTTCTAACAGAATGTCAAAACTACAGAAATAGTAACTGGGAATTATTTACAAAATTGAATAATTCTGACAGAAAGGGAGAAATGACACGTCATTATGGGGAAAATAAATAATGTGCAGTGTTGGCTGCTAAATATTTTACTTCCTGCCACAACAAAAAAGATACCCAGTAGAATATATATATACTGTATATATCTTTTTATTTTAACATCTCTTTATTGTATTTATTATCTATTATTTTCTCTTGTTATCTATAAGATATCTTGTATTAGCTCTTCAAATATCTCTTTATGTTATTATCAGAAGTGTAACACTTGCATTGTTTTTGTTTGTCTTATATTGTTAAAGTTAAGTCACATTGAAATTGTACCAATACAAGTTTATGTGTATGGCACATTTCAGCAGCAAGGCAATTCAAATCGGATACAGATAAAAACATTAAATAAAGAGCCAAGAGAATAGAAAATAAAAAACAAGCAAAAATGAAATAAGACTATATAATAATAACTATATAACTATATATAATAAAAGTCACAATGGAGTGTAAGAAATTAATTCATTGTCTTTCATAATCATAATTGTGCTTTTGGCAACACACATCAAATGTCATGCCAATAAAGTTTATTGAATTCAATTAAATTTAATATATAATTCAATAATAGATTGAATTGACTTGAATATTGACTTGAATTAAATTAAATTAAATTGACTTGAAATTAATAGAATATGGAATTGACTTGAGCTGAATAAAATAAAATAAAATAAAATAAAATAAAATAAAATAAAATAAAA
>CALSCE010000016.1:6610223-6651352 GCA_943593645.1 Bovichtus variegatus | reverse complement strand
AAATAAAATAAAATAAAATAAAATAAAATAAAATAAAATAAAATAAACTTGAATTGACTCACAGATATGAGCAGCTGGCCGATGCAGTGCAGGACTTCGATGTACTGGTACTCCAGCCAGCAGCTCAGCGCGACGCTCAACTCGGGGATTTGTTGGTTTTTTTGGTTTTCCTGCCTCCCAGCGGAGGGCACGCCCTCGCTCTCGCAGCCCGGCCCGTTATCCTTCCACCAGGAGCGATGTGACGATACTCCCAGAGAGAGGACATCACTGTCCTGCAGAGACACAAACAGGAGGAAGACATGTGGAGCTGGTATGTTCTTAAATATATGATATTCTAAATATTCTGTTTTATAGACTGTGTGCAAGATGTGGGGAGAAATCTGACCTGCAAAAATGAACATGATATGGTTCAGTATGCACCTCACTTCCTGTCTGGGGCCACTACTAACGATTATTTTCATTATCGATTAAGCCATCAATTTTTCATTTAACTGTATTCATATTTTTTAGTAGAGCAATGGAAAACATTACAAGCTCAAAAAGCAATTAAAAAAGCATAAAAATAAACAATAAAAGTAACAAATTAATTAACAAATAATTGTTCATATATAAATATATAAGGGCTGAGCAACAAGCCTATTTTTTAAAAAGTCAAAAGTTAATAAAAAAGCATTTATATGTGATGTGACATTGGATTTCATTTTTTTATTTTAGTATATGTACAGAAAACAAAATATTAAAATTAAATATTATTAAAAGCAGGAGTGAGCCTCAGTTTATTTCTGATGTTTTTTCTCTGAAGTCTTGCAAGTTATGTCTTAAAAATAGTAAAAAAAAAAAAAAATGGGAGAAGGCAATTATTAATACCTATAAGTGCTGTATAGTTATGGAAATGTAATGCTTTATATTGTAAAAACACTACACAATGAGATTAAGATAAATCTTATGAAATATCTATTGTAGAATCTATTCAGTATAACTGTGGTAGTAAGAGACACAACTGGAAGACAGAAAAATTAATAACTGGATTAATTATACATTTATAAGTCATTAGTATAACATATGGAGCTACAGATATATTGTACATATTTCTTTAATTTTTATAGTAATTATTATTGTAATTTTATGTTTCTTGATGTTTGCATTCCTGGTTTTATTTTTAATTTAATAAATGTTCTCTTACTATGTTTATATTATAAACCAAAGCAAATTCCTTGGATGAAAAAACCTACTTGTCAATAAACCAGAAGTTATTAGATGAGAAAAGATTTCGAACATGAAATGAACATTTTTCTCCACATTGACAAACTACGACATTAAGAAACTCTTATATTTGTTAGTGATAAAAACAGAAGCTAATATTCTATAATAATACAACACATTTAAAAGAGCCGTTTCGCTCATAATGAGCACTTTTACTTTTGATACTTTAAGTGCATTTTGCTTTAAATAAAATAAATTATACAGATAATAAATACAATTAAGAGATGTTAAAATATAATAAATATATTTTACTTCTGTACTTTTACTTAAGTAACAGACTTTTACTTGTAATGGAGTATTTTTAGGCTGAGGTATTACTACTTTACTTTTTCCATCTCCGATAAACAGTTTGTCACTCCATGCCTGTAAAATATATAAATATATAAATATCGTGCGACCGAGGACAGACACAAGCCGTCATCATGTGACTGCAGGTTGTCAGACGAGCTGAACTCTCTGAAGCTGCGCGAGTCTCTAATTATCCGACACTTATGTGACCATTAACTTTACCTTTGAGAGGCCTCCCACGTCCAGGTAGAGACAGCTGACAAACACATTCCAGCCGACCCACAGCAGCGTCCACAGCAGGTACTGAGGAACAAAAAACAATAAAGAAAAGTTCATAAAACTCACCTTTCAGAGAAGTCCAAGTACCTCAGGGCTCCTCGTTTTTATTACAAATAAATCTGAGGCGTCACAAGGTCCCCGTTTGTGTCCAAGGACTATATGTAGTATGATAACGAGAAATGCCACAACATTTGTACTGGTTGGTGTAAAGTGTTGACATCTGTTGCAGACAAACGTTGGTTAAATATCTAACAGAAGGACTTTGAATGTTTTAGATCACATGAAAAATCACACTTTTATCAATAGTCAAAGCCAGGATCTTCCGAAAAACAAGGGAAAAACGCTCACGTTGTGTGTTCAATGAAATGTATTCTATATGAATAATTTGTTACACTGCATTAGTGTGCTTTCTTTGTTGTTTTATAATCTTTCACAGCCTCTTAGCTATTCTGCTTGCTTTTTAAAAAAAAGTACAAACTATCACAGAAATAAGAAAATCTGCAGCTCAGCCTTTTGTTTTGTTTTTTACTTTGCACCAAAACTATAGAATTCCCTGCCGAAGGCTTTAAGAGATGCAACGTTTTTAAACGCCAATTGAGAACTTATTTATTCAGCATTATTTTTTAATTAACTGTCACTCTTCCTCTGTTTGTATTTGTTCTCGTTTCTTCACTTTGTTGTAAAACACTTTGGACGACTCCCCCTGTATGAAAACTGCTAAATAAATGAAATAATAAAAAACTTGCAACTCGACTTGGACTCGAGCCTTTTGACTTGAAAATAAATCCTACTCATTCCCAGTTACACTTAATTTGGTCACCATGATAACGTAGCGTGATCTGTACTGGATGACCCCGAACAGGCCCAGGATGACCACGATGATGTGGAAGAAGTTGATCATGATGGGAGCCCACTGGTAGCCGATGAAGTCGAACACCTGCCTCTCCAGCACAGTAATCTGGAGGAGCAGAGCCAGAGTTAGGAGACATGAGGACTTATGAGACTTTGTAGTTGTTTTGTGTCTCTTTGTGGTTGTTTTGTGTCTCTTCGTAGTCGTTTTGTGTCTCTTCGTAGTCGTTTTGTGTCTCTTTGTGGTAATTTTCTGTCTTTTTGAGTTACATATTGTAGATGAAGGCCAATGGGCCCCTGACACTTTGGGCCCCAGGGCCCATTGCCACTTTCAGTAATCCATCAGTTTCTTTTTTACACATTAAAAGGGTTTTTTTCGGGAGAGTTTTTCCTTATCCGAAGCGAGGGTCGAAAGGACAGAGGCTATAATTAACTTGACTTGAATCTCGTGCTTGTGCATCCCACAAGGTTGTATTTTTCATTATTATAAGTTGTCATGGGGGACAAAGACAGACCATAATGTTGGGTCCTCTGAGCCCCAGTCAGTCAGTCATGATGAAGGGGGGCAGGGTGGGAAACACAGAGGAGGAGGAGGAGGAGGAGGACAAAGTGGGTGCAGCCCTTCATTGTGGTGGTTGTAGTGGTGGGCGGTCACTGCTTTACATAAGCACCTCCAACTACAACAAGCTTACTATTAACATGGTTAATAAAATATACATGTTTATCAGGGCGTCAACTAACTTATGTTCAGTATCGATTAATCTGCCAATTGTTTGGTTTATAAAATGTCAGAAACTGGTGAAAAATGCTCTCAAAGCTCAAGGTGACGACAGTCCAATACCAAAATATATGCCATTTATTTTAACACAACAGCAAGAAAACCTGCAAAAATTCCCATTTAGGAAACTGGAAGCAGCTCTAACTTCTTATTTTAGTTTGCAGCTGATGCAGAAATGCTTACAATGTGAATGGAAGGTCATCAAATATAACAGCAGACAACATGTTTAACAGGTATTTAAAGTATTTTAATTTTGTGGACCTTAAGTGTAAATGTAAGATTTTTTATTGTAAGAAAATATGTTAAACATGAGGGCTTCAAAGCACCAACAAATGAACTTTCTTTTTCAAACAACAAGTCTTTTCAGCCATTTAAATGAATTAAAATTGAGCTTTTACTTGTAATCTTAATGTATTTTTTTATGAGTATAACCTGGAAGTTATAGGCTAAGTATCACCAGAAGGTAAAGATAGGAAGCAGATGTGTTTATGTGTGAATATCATGCGAGAAAAACATCTCACCAGCTGCAGACAACACAGGAGGATCAGCGTGCATCGTGCAGAGCAGCAGCCCATCTTCCTCTCTCTCCGGCTCTGATGATGAAGATGAGGAAGAAGTGGATAAGAACAGTGAAGTGATTTAAAAATTTAAAAAAAATACTCAAACACAAGTTGGAAACCTGCGAAGCTTTAGGTCCATCTCCGGACGCACAGTTCACTTTACCTCAGGAGGAAAACACGGAGGCTGTCCATGTGGGGACTACAAGAGAGGGGGGAGGGGAGGTGTATGAGGGGCGATTAGTGCCACTATGAGCAGAAGAGGGGAGCCTCCGGATGCTTAGCTGCTATGTTTCAATATGTTTTATTGACCAAAGAAGACAATACATTTTACATATTTTTATTTGTATTATCTTATCATTATATTATCATTTATTTACATATATGCAATATTTATAAACCTATATTAATGTACAGCCACAGATGTAAAACAGGTGATATAACATATTGTTGTGTTTTGAGATTTAAAAAAAATAAGCAAATTAAAAAGAGGAGGGGACATTTTCTAAATCGAAGAAATAAATAATTGAATAAAACTAAAATTGACAAGGCTAAAATAAAGTGGATTTGTTTATATAGCGACAAATCACTGATGCAGGACTGATGCCGAAGATTTAGCTTATCAAGAACAAGCATAAGAACAAGTTCCCAGCCACAATAAAATATAATGATATAAAATAAAATATTTACTTGGAAAAACAAATCTTACAAGTTCCTCCACAATGAAAGAAATGCCTCTTTATTATTAATAATTCTAAAATGCCTAGAAGGATGTGTAAAGTAAAGAAAAAAATGTCAACAGAAAATAAATCCGTTACACTTTTGATATTCGATTAATTGTTTTTCAAGCTAAAATACAAAAAATGATCTTGTTCCAGCTTCTCAAATTTGAGGATTTGCTGTTTTTCTCTCTTTAAATTTTTTTTGTTTACAAACATGTTTGAGTTTTGGACTTTTGGTCAGACATACAAGCCATTTAAAGACATTTGGCTCTGGGAATTGTGATGTGCATTTATCCCTAAACAATTAATGGCTTACTCAAAGAAATAAATTACCAGTTAAATCAATAAGGAATATAATTAGTTGCAGCATTTGTCAGTTATTGCAGGTTTGAAACCACTTGCTGTGATAGTTTTGAGCTGCTTTTAGACACAAAAGAAGACCCTGTTTGTGTTGATAATGACACAAAGTGAGAACAACTTGGATTACTTAAACACACAATATGCAATTGTGTCTGGTAAAAATGTGTCTTAAAACTGGATAAAAAGACAGTTTCTGAAGCTTCTGGCAGACAAACACAACGCTGACGCTGCTCAAAGGGGAGACGACGCCATGACAGGAGAGAGGAAACGTTGCCTTTAGGGACACTACACATTTCTCTGAACACAACTCACTACATATAGAATACTACTCATTACATATAGAACACAGGGAGAGTGTTTTTAGACATTTTAATATGTAAATGTTATATATTTTACCTTTTAAAGGGAAGAACAACCAATATAAATATGTTGTACTCTGACTCCCCAGTATGCAGGACAACATAATCACATCATATTTTGAGTTTTTTTTTTTTTAAACATCCAACAAAAACATCTATGTGGTTAAAATACCTCTCCCATATAATTCCCCAGATTCTCCCTCACTGTGGCACGAATCAACCCTCATACAGCAACACCGTCTCCTGCCCTCTGATTGGCTGTTGCTCTCCTGCAGAGCTCTGGACATCCAGCAGGTGGCGGGAGAGAGGTGGAGGTGTGTGAGAGGACCAAGGTTAAAACAAGACATTACTGCCCTACTTTGAGTTATTTGACAACATTTACACTTAAATACAACCTGTCACATAAATACAACTTGTCACACATGATTTCCAGATTTTATATAGTACTTTTTTTTTCCAATTTGTTATTGTAATTTTGTTCTGCACAGCTATTTTATTTGAATTCAGATGTATTGTTCATATTTGTACAGTATTTTCTCATATTTTTATTGTAATCTTTACTTTTTACAGCTATTTAATTTCTATTTAGATCTATTGTACATCATTTATAGTATATTTACATTTATTTTATTTTATTTTTACATACAGCTATTTCATTGTAATTCAGATATATTGTTCTCATTTTTATAGTATTTTCTCATACTTTTTAATTTGTACAGCTATGTTCCTTTTTATTTGTATATATTGTACATATTTTATAGAATTTGTTTGATTTATGTATTGAATTTTCTTTTGAATGTACATTTTTTTCAAATTCAAAAGATTTTTTGAATATTGAGGTCATTTTTCGATAATCGAAGTTTTTTTTTTTTTTTTTTAAATTGTGGTCATTTCTTTCAAAATCTAAAGTTTTTTTGAAAATTGAAGAATATTTGGAAAATTGGGTTCATTTTTGATTATCGAAGGGATTTTTGAAAATTAAGGTAATTGTTTCAAAGACCATAGTTTTTTTTGAAAACGGTGGTCATTTGTTGAAAATCAAACATTTTCTTGAAAGTTGAAGAATCTTTTGAAACTTTAGGTACATTTTTCAAAATAGAAAGATTTTTTTTTTTTAATTAAGGTCATTTTTCGATAATCAAAGGCTTTTTTGAAATGGTTTATTTTTATATTGTTTTAAATAATTTTGAGTTTTGGGCAAAAATTTACATGGAGTCAAAACACAATAATAATAACAATAAATAATAATAATAATAATAGTAATAAAACATAAATAATGTTAAAAACAATAACAACAGTATATAATATAATACCATTTATGACATAATACAATAATAATAATAATGTATTTTCTCACTCATTTTGTCCATACCTTTGTTCAACATACAATTACATTATTTCATACATTTAAAAATAATTATTATTTCAGCAGGTCATTTTAAATGCCCTGCGCAGAAAGAGGATCTGCAGTGTGATTTAGAGCCTGACTGTGTACATAGTGTACCGATTCTAAAAGAAAACCAACCAGAGCCTCCTCGTGCACCTTTAGCGGGGACTGATAAATCTCATTAGACACAGCCTCACGCGCACTTCCTCACCCTTCCGCGGGGTGACGCTAGAATCAAAAAACACTCTCAGATTTGGGGGGTGGGGGGCGGGGGGGTCTCCAGCTCTGCCTGTGTCACATGGAAGCTCAGTAGCCGAGCCGAGGGGACGCGGGTGCAGATGGAAGGGGCTTGAGGGACCGCGGAGGAGCTGAACCTGGAGATAATCCCGGAGATACAGAGTCACACAGGCGGGTTAAAACACGGCCCAGCCTCCCTTCTGGCTGGGGGAGCAGGGGCGCGCGGACAAGGGGCGCACGAGCGGGTCAACGGGCGCTCATAAAAAAAGGATGTCACATGCAATATGCTGCATTCCTGTTTTTTTTTTCTGAGGAAGCCAAGTTATCGCTTTTTTGATTGATGATGTTTAAGCGCCGGGTCCGAGGGGAAGCAGAAAGTGAAGGATGCTGCGCCTCCCAAAACCTGAGCTGAGTGAGTACAGGGGTGCTATAGCGCAATGTGACAGGCTGGAGGGTGGGGGGGTTGGGGGGTCCATTCATATGTGCCTATAGATTCAGCTCGATAAGATGCACGCGCAGGTTCACATCATCCTTTATTCATGCTCGAAATGTTACACACCGCCTGTTTTTCTTTCTGTCTTTGTGCTCGCCCTGCCTTTTCATCTCCACTGGTCATACATTTAACACGTGTGTGCGCGTTACTGCATTGCCTTTTTGTGATTTAAAGCCCCCCCTCCAAAAAAAAAAAGAAAAAAAAAAAAAAAGAGAAAATGCAATGCATTCATCAAATAACTTCATTGTGATCTGCTGAGAGGAAGCCTCACACCGTGTGTCTGTGTGACGTCCCTGCAGGCTGAGATGCATAAAGATAATTAACGTTAGACCTTCCGTTAACATTTGCAGCCCCCCCCCCCCCCCCCATCCTCTCATAAATAGGGGGTGTGGGGCTTTGTCGTGCCAGCTGACCTCAGGGACATCCTTCACCATCCTCACTTTGATCTGCAAATTAAACGATTAAAAAAAATCCAAAATCATTATAAAAAAAAAAAAAAAAAACAAAAAAAAAAAAAAAAAAAAACCCACAGCATAATTTTCTTTATTTTTCCCCCCCACCCTTGCCCCCCCCCCCCCCCTGCATGCATGCTTTTCCAGGCATCATTTTGAGTCGTGGTTTGTAACCTGTTGTCAGCAGCATCACTGCAGTTTGAGGTGTCAGAGCCCTGAGGCGCGGCGAGCCGGGCAGCCTGTGATTGATGCCTGCTGAGTGGGAGCCATCATCATCACACACACACACACACACACACACACACACACACACAACCTCCATATACACACACACACCTTCATGGAGGCTTCTGCAAAATATCTGCACAAAAACATGATGCTGATGATGATTTCCTCCCTTTTTAACTCTCACCAGCAGCTGTAAAGGATCATGTGATCAGAAGAAAACGATTCTTTAATTGTCTGTGTGAATAATATCAGAGGCGGCTGCACAGATAAAGACAGAGAGCCTCAGCTTTCTTCCTCACAGGGGCACGGTTAATCGTTGTTGCAAGCAAACATTTGACCTAATTCACATTCTCACACAATAGCAGTCCCCCCCCCCCCTCTCTCTCTCACACACACACACACACACACACACACACACACACACGGCTGTTATTTGTGTCACACAGAGGGTGAGGTTTTTGCTCCACATGAACTCCCAGGTGGTTTATCAAAACCTGAGCAAATTCAGCAGCGAGGACACTGCTGCCTCGCTGTTTGTTGAAAGAAGCTTCAGTTTTATTAATAATGAACACATGTGTAAATGTTCCTAGAAATAAAAAAGCCAACTGGTATTTATTGCAACAAATGTGCTCCTGAAAAATGCATTTTTATGAGGAGAAAAGCGGAATTCCTTGTTTGACTTTTGTGCCATAAACTGAAAATATGAACATTATTTTTATTGTTTAAAGTAGTTGGAGTATTAGCATTTATTTAGACTTTAAAAAAATTATTTATGTGTATTTTTTTTGTTAAATTCTGCCTATAAGATATGATCCATTTGTTGAATGTGTTTCCTTTAAAGACATTTCATTTCGATTTTAGATTTAGATTCAAGTCAACAGGTGATAAAGGGCTGCAACTAACGATCACTTTCATTATCGATTAATCTATACAATGAGCTGCAACGGTTAATCCACTAATAGATTAGATGATGGAGAGATCAAATAATCGGCAACTGTATTGATAATTGATTAATTGTTGAAGTTATTTTTCATGCATAAAAATGTCTTTAAACGTGAATATTTTTGGGTTTTGGACAAAACAAGACATTTAAAGACATCACCTTGGACTGAGAAACTGGGATAAACATTTTTTACTATTTTCTGACATTTTATACTCCAAACTGAATTGATTAATCTAGAAAATAATCGGTTGATTAATCGATTATGAAAATAATCCTTGAAGCTCTAATAAAATGTCAGAAAATAGTGAGAAATGTCCATCTGATGTCTTTAAATCACTTTAATATGATGTATTTAAAGACATTTCTACATAAAACATTACTTTGATGATCAGTCGACTAATTGCTGCAGCTGTAGAAATGTTCATTCATTCAGCAATCCAACTAATGATTTTAATAATTAACCAAATCGATTAATAGTGTTTAATAGTCTATAAAACACAGAATAGTGACAAACGTTGAGCTCTGGAAACTTGCAACAGGCGTTTTTTTTCTGACGTTATATTTAAATTCTTTTCTGACATTTGACCAAACAATTCATCGATTATTCGTAAAAAAATTAACTTCAGATTAATCAATGAACATTAGTTGCAGCCATAGCAATTTATCTTGAAGAATTACTTTAAAAAAAAAAAACGACAATCAAAATCATTTTGTGTTGATCGACTAATCGCTACGTTTCGTCTGTTGTGACACTTCTTAACATTTCACATTAAACGCTTGAAAATGAACAAAGTCGTACAAAATGTACATAACACTTTAGAGTTTCATTTGTGCCTCTTTACTGAAGATTTCATTAAACTTGTTTTTTTCCTTTTTACAAAATGAACCAGAACACCGACGAGCATCAGTCGTGACCCAGAGCCGTCGGTCGACGAACACTTTCCCCACAGACTCATGCAAAAGCACCACTTTAAATTGTTTAAAATCTGGGTTGAGTGGAAAAGAAAAATGCAATAGTGATGGGACAGTTTGCATTTTTAAACCGGCGGGATGTGCAGGATGTCCCGGGAGGCGTTGGCGATAATTCCCTCTGACCAATCAGAGGTCTGCAGCCCAAACCTTCATCATTTCATTCGTTCACCTGGACCCGACGTGTCTCCTGTCGAGCTGCAACCTGAGCCGATTAACCGATCAGATCCGACTTTATGCTCCATTATTCGTTTTTAAAGTAAAAATGTTGAAAACTCCCCACATTAAGAGTGTTTGATGCTTTAGTTCAATATTCAATATTTTGTTTATGTTTTCAGATCGTTGCTCGAACAAAACGGCTAATTTGACGACGTTGAATCTGCAACAGACCTTTTTCACTGCAGTGTTTTATGAAGCAAATGATTAATCAAAGAAAATAATTGGCAGATTAATTAATAATGAAAGTAATTATTTATTTATATTTTACTTTGTTTTAAGGAGAGACACTACAGGTGAATAGCGTAACAAATGCAACTAATAGATATCACCATGAAACTTCCCCAGTTCATTACTCACATTAACACAATTATATTTTGGATTACAAGTTTTTTGGGGGAATTTTATGTTTAAATATGCAAATGAGGCTTTATGTAATGCTAACTTTTGGTGAATTTAAGAGAAATCTACAGACACAAACGTTAGTAAAGTTAGTAAAATAAACTCCTGAATGTGGATTCTGGATGTTTTAATTTCCACTATGTTTAATTAGCCAGACAGTTTATGTGATTCAGTAAAGCTCCTTGTGACCGATGATGCTCCAATTTCCTTCTGGTCTCTGATAAATGGTCAGTGCAACACCTGGTAAATCTGCACCTGCAGGAATCTGCTGGTAGTTTGTAACGTGCACACTGAGCACCACAGGCAGAGAGGGGGGGGGGGGGGTTGGGGGGGGAGATAAAGCGGGGGGGGGGGGGGGGGGGGGGGGGGGGTTGTTACACTTGCTCTTAGCGCTACGTCCAATTGGTTGGCTTGTGTGAGGCAGCTGTAGGGCCAGAGATTACACCGCAGTGCTGAGGCTGACTGTGGCTGCACACCGCAGGCGGGGGCAGAGGGGGGTAGGGGGGGTGTGGACACGGGGAGGAAGGCCGGGAAACCTTGTTGGGAAATGTGACAGCCTCCTCTCATCATCTGCTCCCAGCATCTTCAAACACATGCCCCCACCCACTTTATTTTCCTCCACACCTTACATTACCTTCTCCAACTCCTCGGCTCTTTTGTCACATCAGCACATATATAATTACTCCAACACCTCGCAGGCACACACGCTTCTTTAAACAGAATATAGTGTTGCACTGCTGGATCCATCGGTGGCATTTAAAGCAGGTCTGGGAAAATACCCCAAAACAGACACGCTGGGAAAACATGTCCGCTGATTTCTTAAAAAGGAATACCTCACCCACTAAATGACCATTCGTATATGAATTACTCCCTCCATGTTACTTTGTATTCCTGGAGAAAACTTCTGCGTTTCTCTTCTGCCTCCACGGGGAACTAAGAATCCCCCCAAAAAAACGGAGAAAAGTCTTGATGAATTGAAGATTAACAGCAAGAAAACTATCTGAAAACATCTGTTTACAAACTCTCACACAACTTGTGCAGGATAATCCAAGTCTCCAGTAGATCGATCTACTTGATCATATATCATTAGCAACATGGCTACCGCTAGCACCCCGGCTAACGTTACTGTCCACAGCAAGAAACAAGCGTCAGAATCCCAAAAGAACTAGAAACCCCGATCTGTGTGCCATGATACATGCAGAGTTAAACACCTGCTGGTATTATTAAGTAGGTAGGCTTTGTTACTTAGTGATGTAGCTTTTTTATTACTCTCCCTCTTCGCCTTCTTTTGCCTCTTTCGCCTTGAAGAATTTCCACAGATAGCGTTACGTTGTGCGTTATGTTCTTCTGCTGCTGTAAGATACTTTGTTGAGTTGCCTCTTAGTGAAATGCTCTCTGGTGGGCAGTGATGCAGTTTTTATGTCTGGGGCTTTTATTGTGAAAGGGAGAACACGACCCAGAGGCAGACAGGATTGCATTGTAAATCAAACCAAACTACACACTGATGGTGTCATTATTATACTGCTATTACATTGTGCAATCAACATTTACTTCATAATGAAAAGTTAAAGCAAATATGTTGTCTAATGCCACTTTAAAACACTGCCGAGGTGTTTCAAATAGTAAAGTTTTAGTGAAAAGTCATGCGTGTGTGAAGTAGTAAGCATGGACGGGATAAATGAGACTTGGATTATACTGCACGAGTTGTGTAAGTTCAGTTCGTCAACGAATGCTTTCATATAGTTTTGCTGTTAAACGCGGCCCCCCTTTAACGTCAATTCATCAAGACTTTTCTCAGTTTTTTGATTCTTCGCTCACCGTGGAGGCAGGAGAGAAAAGCAAAGTTTTATCAAAGTAACACAGGGGGAGTTATTGATGAATACATGCTCAAAGAAGCATTTATTTATGTTGGATATCTGATGTTGTAAAATATGACTGTATTAATAGTAACGTGGGTTCATTTGAATCAGGACCACAAAGCAGTCGTTTCTGGTCAGGGCACTCTGAAACTACAAGCAGCGTGCAAAGAAGCACCGAGTCGTCTGTGTATGAAAATTGTGCAAATTGGATTTCATGCGGAGAACAGTTGGGGTCGACTCAAAGAAATGCAAATTACCTCCAAAGTCTGCACAACTTGTACCACGCAGAGCCGGATAAACTTCTGTCCTGTCTGCAGAGATACACGAGCAAAGTCGGGCAAACAATAAAATGCTCTAAATACTTTCACAGAGAAGAAGAAAATAAAAAGATTAAAGTTATCCCACATGGATGCAACCACCAACTTTAAAATAGAGGCAGTGCATCTTAAGAGCAGGGACAGGCGACAACAGAACACATAGAGCTGCAACAATTAGTCGATCGACAGAAAAATAATCACCATCGGTTAATCGTTAAAGTCATTTTTCATGCAAAAATGTCTTTAAATGCTGTTTTCAGCCTCTTAAATTTGGAGATTTTCTCTGTTTTATATCATATTAAAGTGAATCTTTGTTTTGGACTGACAAAACAAGACATTTCAACACATCACCTTGGACTTTGAGAAACTGTGACGGACATTTTTAAAATAATTTTATGACATTAATCCAGAAAGTAATTCACAGATTAATCGATAATGAAAGAAATCTGCCACACCCTCTACTGAGCTGTGTTAAAATCCAACTGAAATCAATTCATTAGTTATTTTTCGTGTGTCTGCTACAGAACACACATCTGCTCTGTTAACCACTTACCCTGCGACAGAAAAATCATGAACCAAAAGGCAGAATTTTGACTTTCTTTTCATTCATCTACGTAGATGGAGCTCTTATTGTGCAAATCTTGCATGAAGCATTCACAACAGGAGAGCCACAGACTCAGAACCACAAACCCTACTTTAGCTTTCCTGCTACAGTCTCATTATTATTGAACTCCCGTCTTCTGCTCGCTGAACGACCAAACAAACGTTCACCGTCAGTTTGCAGGCTTCAAAGCTCATAAACTGCTCCGCTGCACCACATCAAACCACATGTCAACCTACATGCACACGTCACTTCGGTCTGGTGGGGTCCTCTCTGTTTTTCATGCCATTGCAAGCTGCTGTCAATCAAACACAGACATGCAGCCAGGCGGGACTGGGTGTGGCCTAAATCAGCACACCTGGCTGGACTGAAGGAATATGAAAAGTGTCCAACAGCCTGACCTCCACACACACAACGGGCTATTTTTGTAAACAGGCTGTGTGCGTTCCAATACCGATACTACCATACTATTTAGTGTGCCAGAAAAAAAGCTTTAGTATGTCGCAAAATATAGTACGCCAAACGCAGTATGCCGAAAATACCAGGATATACTACTGCATCCGGTCGCATTTTGCAGTATGCGAGCTAGCTGGCTCTTCTGACCCACAATCCTATGCCGTCGGATATATGAGCAAAGGGTAAAAGTTCAAGGTGTTAGGACGAAGTAGTATGTCCCAATTGTATGCAAACTGCATGCAACAGTAGGTACTTTTTAAGGGCAGCTGCAGTACGTACTAAAAGTAAAGAGAAAATGTGATTTGGAGGGTTTTTTCCTCCTTTGCTCTCGAAAAAGAAAATGCCGTCCACAAAAGCACTGCTTAAAAAAAACACACACAATTAAAGCGCTGTCAAGGCCAGAGAGCAGGTTGGGTCTCACACACACACACACACACACACACACACACCTGCGATGTTGGCACCAGGGTCCGTGTCACGGGAGTGTTGAATAATGTAGCACTAAGTGACCTCCATAAGGCCTCTGTTCCTCAGTACGGTGATAGAGTAACTGGACATTTATGTGTAAACATGTAAAAGCCCTGTTAGCGTCTGCACGACATGTCGTCTCATCTGTGACGCCTCACATAGGAGATAACGGCGACAAGGCAAAAACCCTGAAAGGGAGTTTCTTCACCCTGGCCGGAGTTTTACAAAAGTTACTTTTTTAGTGCCCTAAAACACCATGTGCATGTGGACGAAAGGCCAAAACCAGGGATGGAAATTAGAACCAGCTGGTAAAATATGCAAGTGGCAGCTACATTTGCTTCGTAAAAAAAACAATGTTAATTTATTCAATTAATTTCCAACACAAAGCTACGTTTTTAAAAATACCGGTGTACGTGTGGACTTAGTGAGTGAGATCTATGTGTAACGGAAGCATAAGGAACTTCAACGCAAGACTCAAAGCACCACTGTGTCTAAGTGGCTGTAGATTTGTGCGTAGTTTGAAACAGTAAAAATGTACATATGTAGCAACTCTTTCTAATGTTGTGTGTTATCTTTCTGTGAGGCACAATGTGGAGGATTTGTTCGGTTGCAGTTTGTAGAAATTCAAAGTTGGCCCATCGTCCTCCAGCGGGTGCAACCCCAGATTCACTTTCGTTTTGGAACGAGCTTTGTCCGCTTGGCTTTCCGCCTCGCTATATTTGCCTTTGTCGTAGCTTCTGCTTGGATGGGTGCAATACGTTTTTATAGAGATTGACGGCCAGAAACGTCCCCGAACACAGCAAATGAACAGAAAGAAGACGACCCAGGCAGAGATCTCTGCAGATGCAGAACCCAGCACACATTTCTTGTGGATCATGACTGAGATTTCATTTTTTAAAAGAAAAATCCTGCTCATTCTGCCTTTAAGTCATGGGAGTACAGGGATGATACATGCCACATTTGGAGGAGAATTTTAGAAAAAAATAAATAAAAATAGTAAAATAATGCTACATAGCTTTGCATATTTGGCCTGTTTGTGGCCATCATCAGCAAATACCTGCACTCAAGCATGCACGTGTGCAAGAATCTGAGGGGAATCATGTGATTTCTGTGCACTTTTAGTGGACGAGATCTGTCTGGGATAAAGCATAATGAACCCCAAAGTGAGTTTAACCAAATTACAAGGTCATGAACTGATGATTTTAGAGGCAGGAACGAAGAAGAAGAGCGCAGCAGCAATTCATGCTCGGGTTGCTTGAATCCTCATTAGGCCGCACTAACTTCACAGATCTCCACTGCAGTGCTCAAGCTAAATTATCCGAGCTGCAAAAAAATATATATATATCTATTGAGGTGTCCAAGTGTCCAAACCTTAAGGGGAGATGCTCAACAGACTACAGACAAATTGTTGAAGTAATTTGGACGATGAAGATTCAATTCAGTCTGGAAGAAAAAGGATCTAATTCCAAACTAAAAAACGTTTAAAGCGTCAGATATCATCGTTTGTCTTTTGTTTGGGAGGACATCTGTAGTTTGACAGTTAAATATCCTCGTCCCAACAACGAGACTTTTGCTCGAGCGACACACACACGCACACACACACACACAGACACACACACACAGACGCAGCAGACAGATGGCGTGATTTGACGGAGATTATAACAGGCTTGTTTGGTCTTTTCTGTTTCGGCTCCGTGTGTTTTTATTGTTTATTTGAAACATATTACACTGCCAAATGTGAAATTGTCTGGCAAGCGGCGAGGAGAAGCAGAGGAAGACGTTTCTGTCTGCCTGCTCTGTTTTCACACTTCTGTGTTTCTGGTTCTGCGGCCTGCTGCTGGCCTGTATCTCATCAAACCTCCTCAATATGTTTCCTCTTATAACAACAATATTATATTCATGCACATACATCGCAGCTACCTGTCAAACAAATCAGATTCTCAATGTTCAGACAGATTCTGGTTTATTTCAGTTATAAAGAAGATTGTTTTTAACGCACAATATGTCATATTTCTGCCACTTAACAAAAGCTGAAGTTTGGTGTGGTGGTGCAGCAGAGGTGCATCATGGGAGTTAGGGTTCCTTCAGTGCTCCTGGTGCAGCAGCAGAATCCTCCAGAGTTTCTCCTGCACGCTGTTCGGCTGCCGCTAACGTTTGCTCAGCTTGTTTCTCTGAGAACTTAAGATCCAGACGTCCGAGGACTAAAATCCTTCATCCGCTTCAAATATAGAGTTAAAAAGCACCAAGATGTAAAAATGTGTCTTAAAACTGGATAAAAAGTCAGTTTCTGAAGCTTCTGGCAGACAAACACAACGCTGACGCTGCTCAAAGGGGAGACGACGCCATGACAGCAGAGAGGAAATGTTGCCTTCAGGGACACTACACACTTCTCTGAACACAACTCACTAAATATATGACACGGGGCTCGTCGATTTTAGACTTTTTAATGCAGAAATGTTATATATTATACCTTTATGCTCTGCAGACCCCCTTTGTTAGTGAGCAGTATGTTGATATCATGTGACGCAGTAATCCCCTGCAACAAGGTAAAGCAGAAGCGTTAAGCCGGAGGCGTAACGTCTGCTGCCTTCACCGTGAATATCTCACTTCTGTTTCCGCTGCTTTGTTAACCCACTTCATGTTTTGCAAAGGTTAAACTCACTTTTGTAATTAAGCTCCACTTCTTCCCACTGCAGATCCCAGAGAGACCGTGGCACTTCCTTCCCTGCGTGGATGAGTTGTAAGGGTGTGTGTGTGTGTGCGTGAGTGTGTGTGAGAGCAAGTGAGCGTCAGCGCTCCCACATGGCCTCCATGCAGGACGGGCTGAACTTCACGGCTCCTCCCTACGGCAAGGTCCTGCTGCTGGGTGCTATCGCTGCTGCCTCAGCCTTTGTTGTCACCATCCTCATCGTGGTGCTCTGCGTGGGCTGCCAGAGGTGAGACACACACACACACACACACACACACACACACACACGTACTTAGATTTTACTTCAGTAAAAGCATCGATAAAATATCCCGTTGGAATATTACATTTTCTCTACCAGTTATCGTGGCTTGAATAATTCACAATAACGATTTTATCGCGATATCTATAGAAAGTTTTAAAGACAAATAAGTAGTAATGGGATCAGTCAAATTCATCTTGAACTTTGTTTATTGTGGCTTTTGTCTCTTTTTTGGCAAATTAATTACACTCGTTTGTGTTTGCGGTGCTGGGGGAAATGCCCTCGATTTTTTTACACAAATATTATCTTATGTGTATTATTGACATGCTATCAAGATTTATTTTTGAAATATCACGGTTATCCTCACTACCGGTATATCCCCGCACCCCGAAATACTGTGTAGAAATACTTACAAATAAAAGTCCTGCATTCAAAATCTTACTGAGGTGAAAGTACAAAAGTATTTGCATCAAAATATACTTGAAAGTACGAGAAGTACTTATTATATATTATAATATTGGATTATAATTATTTGCATTAATGTATTCATCACTTTAATGTTTCAGCTGGTAAAGGAGGAGCTTATTTTTACCACTTTATATACTGCTGGGTAATTTAATACATCATTATTTATTAGTTTATTATATTTTGTGTTAATAATCTAAATCTGCAAAGTAACTATAGGGCTCAACAACAAGGATTGCCTGTAAAATGCCACGTCGGACGGGTAAATATAGCAAAAAAATAATAAATCGCGCAGTTTTTTCCGGAGCTGATGATGAAAGTAGCTGCTGAGTGAGCGTCTCCAGCAAAGTACAGATCAAGCACTCGCCAGAAAATTGCTGCGGCAAAGACAAAGTTTATAAACTGAAGCGCAAGCGAGGATTTCATTTATTTGGCTGGTCTTTTTTGTAAGTTAAAGATGCCTTTTAAATATGTAGGATCCATTAATTATCCCTTATTTTTCATAATCTGAGCATGGCAGGCAGAGTTACACTTTGCACAGGAGTCAGAAGTAGAGACAGAGACACACGGACAAAAGGCATTTCAATTAAGGAAACATGGGATCTTGCCACCATTTTGTATCTTAACAAAAGAATTAGAATACAATAGGTGTTTCAGTTTTGGCCCTGAAAGGGAAAACGTTTGTGCACCACTGGTGAAGAGGATGTGGCCGAAACTCCAGATTAATTTACCTAAATAAAGATTAAACACGACTTTAGTATTTCTTGTTATTTGATAACCGTGAATGAATACAACTATTTGTTTAAGGGGAAAATAAAAATTTACTTTGAGCAAGTAGATTTCTGACCCACTTGCCTGACCAAAAACATTTACGTTTAACCCCGAACTAAAGCTTTCAAAGAACTGTAATGGACACACACACACACCTGTAGTAAGTGTGTGCCTGCTTGTGTTTGCACAGGAAGGGGAAGACACACAATGTTTCCGGCGAGGGTGGAAAACACCGTCTCATGGACATGGTAGGTATCAACACGCTGCTGCAGAGCAACTCCGTTCACCGGGGAACAATATCATTCAGAGGACACTTCTTCACTCTTAATTAGTGTTTAACTGGCCCTCTGTGTGTGTGTGTGTGTGTGTGTGTGTGTGTGTGCGTGTGTGTGTGTTATCAGGGTATACTCCGGCAGTCGAAGCTGCGGTCCATCAGTAAATCGGACACTGAGATGAACAAGATGAACTGCAATGGCAAAAGTGAGTGCGTCTTTTCACGTGCAAAACGCTGACCTGTGCTCTGCAAACTGAAAACTTCGTATCTCCTTAATGAAATGAAACAGTCCGCTTGTGTTTCAGCTGCATGACGGAGCACTTTTGGCATCATTAAAGATGCAGTCAGCAATTCCAGATCTCTGACTATAATTGGGAGACGAACAAAGGCAGGACAGGGCAAAGACGACGGATTTATAAAGAGAAAAGCAGTTATTAGTTTTTGTTTGGGAGTTTAAATATCGACAATCTTTTTAAATAATTTAAGTTGTTTTCAACTACATGAGCATGCAGAGGCGGAGAAAGTACTCCGATCTTTTACTTAAAAAAAAACAAAAAAGTAGAAATATTCTTATTCAGTTGGTTTCTAGTTACACACTGGACCTTTAAGAAAAAGTACCAATACAACAATGTAATGAAATAAATACTCCATTAAAAAGCATGCATGTGAAATCTTACTTAAGTAAAAGTACAGAAGTATTATTAGCTAAATGTACTTAAAGTATCTGAAGTAAAAGTACTGGAGAAAAATGTGACCAGAGGTGGAAGAAGTGTTCAGATATTTGAAGTAAAAGTGTCAATGAAGTGTAAAAAATACAAGTAAAAGTCCTGCATTCAAAAACGTACTTAAGTACAACAGTATTAGCATCAAAATATACTTAAAGTACCAAAAGTTGATCAGATATCCACAATATTTCTCCAGAATTGCAGACTCCACATTTAAAAGGAGACTTTTCAAGAATTTAAGTTGTTTTCGACCACGTGAGCATGCAGAGGGGGAAGAAGTACTCTTAAATAATATAATAAATAATATACCTCAGTCTAAAAATATTGCAAGCAAAAGTCCTGAATTCAAAATGTACAGAAGTATTATCAGGGTAAAAGTAAAAGTATTTATTATACACAATGTCAAAGAATATTAGATTATTCTGTTTTTGACCACGAACGAATAAATGTTCAATGTGGAGCCAATTTTAGATGCTTTGTACACTACTGAGTAGATCAGTAATTTAACTCTGAATCATATCATATTAGCATTTTTTTTTTTATATAAAAAAGAGTCAAAGCTTCTAAGCATTGACTTCACATTTGAACACTGAAGTTGGCAGATTTAAAAACAGGAGAAGATGAGAATGACTTGTATTGTCCTCATAATGAGGAGTTAATAACATCTATATTAAATTAAATATCTGTTCAAAATCCAGAAAATGACGAAGAGTTAATGCTTAAAAGTTCTTTTAAAGTTTGGGGAAAAACGTCAGGATGGAATATTTGTTGACTTCTTTTTATAAATAATGGTGTCATATTATATATGCATGACACAACAACAACAACAACAATAATAATAATAATAATAATAATAAAATCCATCATGTAAAATGTCAAATAAATGTAGTGGAGTAAAAAGTACAATATTTATAAGTATAAAATAGTAAAGATAAATAGTAAAGATAAAATATGTCAAAATTGTACTTAAGTGCAGCAGTTCATTAAATGTACTCAGTTATATTACACCACTGCCAGCATGTAATCTTTCATATTATGTAAAATCACAAACAGTGGAGATACAAGGTTTTCACACAACAGCATCAATGTTGAAAATGTGCAAAAATGTAAAATCAACTGTAACATGTTCTGATTTAGCTTCATCCTAATTCATCCCTCTGTATTGATATTTATATTACTATTTTATGCTGTTTTATTGGAACTTTATTGTCATTACATACAGTATTTATATTGTGCTCGTTTTACTGTCATTGTTTTGTTTGCACTTCCATATATGTTGCACTTTTTTGTCTGTTATAAATTCAAGAGTTTGTTCTTTTTCTGGCATTGTTTATATGTGTGTAATCATACTGCTCATTATTGTATGTTCTGATCTGTATTTACTTTTATTTTGTAAATATTTTATCCTGGACAGCACTTAAGCACTGTTTAAGTTAGAAATGTGCTTTATAAAGAAAATTATTATTGCTATTATTATTATTATTATTAATAATAATAATTTTATTTATTATTATTATTTATTTTATTTATTATTATTAATGCCAGGCTTGGTCTTACATTGGGTTCTGATATGTATTTATTTTTATTTTGTAAATCCTTCAACTTGGAAAACACTTTGTGTTTGATATTTAAAAGTGCTTTATGAAGAAAAGTATAATAATTATTATCATTATTATTATTATTATTATTATTATTATTATTAATAATGCCAGGCTTGGTCTTACATTGGGTTCTGATTTTTATTAGTTTTTTGTTATTTTGTAAATCTTTTAACCTTAAGTTTGAAAAGTGCTTTATAAAAAAAAAAAGTATTATTATTTTTATTTTTATTACTATGAATACTACTATTATTATTATTAATGCCAGGCTTGGAGTCCACAGAACAACAACATGGCAAACCACTAATAATGCAAATAAACATTTAGTCTGCGTCGTGTCACCGCACACTTTCCTCCACATGCTCCGTATCTGATTTGGCCCTAAATTCATGCAAAACCCCAAATGCAATTTACCCTAAAACAGAACTCACATTACGTTCACAACTCAGCCTTAAGCCACAGGACTATTCTATCTAGATTTATGAACATGCATCTCTCTCTCTCTCTGTCTGAGAGCCAAGACGAGTCCTGGAGCTCTGCGCTGACAGTCAGCAGGGAGCTGCCTTTCTGTGTTTGTGGGCACTGTGACAGTAGCCTGAGAGGGTTTGAAGAAATATAAGCATATGTCCTGCTTCATATTTGTCCTGCTTCCACTGCAGTGGAACAAAGTCAATTTGGACGCATTTTCTCAAACCTCTACGTCAGCTCCCAGTTTACTGTCAGCTCCAGATTTTCTCTCTCTCTCTCCACCAGCGAGAGATTTTAATGTTCATAAATGTGTCCAGTAAAGAGGAGTACACATATGTGAGTTTTGTTTTATGGTGCCTTTCAGAGGCTTCCAAAAAGAAAGGTCCCCAGTGTTGCCAGATGTACGATTAATTATCATATTTGTACGATCAATAATGCCAGAATGTAAGATAATTTGACCATTTTTGTAGTTTTACTCTGCCCTGAGTCATTTTAATGAGGTGAGACACTACAGGTGAAAAAATGTAACTCATAGATATCACCATGAGACATTAAGACAAGTCTTTTTTTATATTACAAGTTTTTTGAAACGGGATGTTTAAATACGCAAATTAGGTGTTATTTAATGCTAACTTTTGGTCAATTTAGAATTTAGAAGTTATTCAAATAAACCCCTAAAGGTGTATTTTGTATGTTTTATGGAATCAAAAATAGCTCAAAATCTTAAAATTCACCAGTGTATGAAAAACAATTATTTAGCCTGTAGTATCTCGTATTTTTGTATCTCGCTTTAATTTCAGGAAAGGAAAATAAAGATGTGATGTCTGAACGTGACTGGCGAGCGCGAGCTGTCTTGAAATTTAGTTTTGTAATCAAGTGCTGCAGGGATGACGTATTTTTGTTGGCGAATCCAGAAAGTTAGCATTGCACTGGTTCCCCAGACAAAACAACTGGGAATTTCCCATTAGATTTTTGATTATTGTAGAAAATAAGCTCTGTAGCAAACAACATTTTATGATACTTACACGTATTGTTCAGCAAGATAATCTTCACAAATAAACACTAGTTTTATGAATTTTAAAAGCGTAAATGCAACTGTTAGAAGTAAAAAGCTAACGTAGCGAACTACACCTCGGTCACATGACTTCAAGTCACCATCACTAAACTAAAGACGACTAACCTTTAAGCTTTAAAATTCCCGAGTGGGGGATTTACTGCCGTGTTTTACGTCATAGAACAAAACATTAAAATCTCTTAAACTTGTGTTAACCACAGACCTTATTTCAGCCTAACCAAAAAACCCATTCAAAAAACCCCATTGACTTCCAGAGGAGGTAACAGAAAGTGCTAAAAACTATTTAAACTATATAAAACAAATTTCTGGGTTTTAGGACTCATTCCTGCATAACTCTATACTAGGCTACTGCAAAAATTGCCAAACTGATTGACTTGTGGACAGATAACTTCGTCCACGTATTATAGCTGCGTTAGCTTGCTTTTAAAAAATAAAGAAATTCATTTAAAAAGTAGTAGATAGTAGTTATGTAGAGTTTGTTAAATACGCGTAATAGTTCTCGGTAATTCGAGAATGACAATTTTATTCAAAATCCAAACATTTGAAGGCTCTGGTACGATAGCTTAATATTTCCCATCTGGCAACGCTGGGTCCAGGCAGTATGGACCTTCTGCTGCTGCCCAGCAGGTCTAACTCTGACCTTCGTTCTCAAGGCAGGCAGCTTCCCCAGATCCCCTCTGGGACTGGAGAGGACGGAGAGCACACTTACTCTGAAGTGGGCCGGGGCTCCTCCACCACACGTACTGACGATGCCCTGTACGCCATGGTAGGCAGGGCCGGGCAGACGGACACCCCGGCCCCTCCGGCCGTCCCCGCCAACACCCCGGCGCCCCCAGACCCAGACGGTGACGTGGAGGGAGGGCTGCCCGAACCCGAGGCCCAGGTCATGTCTCCCCCTCACCCTCCGGAGACGGCTGAGTACGCCTGCGTCAGGAAGCTGAGGAAGGCTGACAAGGCGCCCCAAAAGAGAGACAGCGGGACAGATATGGCCGAGCCACCGGTGCCGCCGCCACGGCACGCGCCACCATCACATCCCGCCCCTCCTCCGCCACACCCTCACAGCACAAAGTTGCCCCGCAGAAACATGGACGCCTTCAACGTCCCGGCGTTCCCAAAGGTTGGTACAGTAACTTCTTTTTCATCTGATGATTTAAAACTGTTTTACATTCGATATAGTGCAAAATAATAAAATAAAAAATAAAAAATGAAGACAAGGTGCACTTACTAAAAACTTTTCTCCAGCGCTTTCAGCTGCATCTCATCTCCATGACAACTGGGCAAACTCCATACGCCGATGAAGACCATGAGATGCAGTTGAAAGTGGAAAAGCTAGTAAGTGGACCTTATGTTAAGATTGTTAAAATAAAATGAAGTTATTGTCTGGGGTGAACTTGGTTTAACATTGTACTATTTGTGTAAATATTTTTTAACCTTTAGAACAGATCATTTAATCTGACAGACTTTTATTTTGGCGGGGGGGTTAGGGTTAGATCAAGTCTGTAGATTACATTTTTTTATGGGAAGAAATTAGATAAAGGGAAAAACATGTAATGTTCATCTAAGTAATGTAATTTATCACATTTGATTACATTTTTCTTACTTTTCTTACAAATGATTTAATCTGCACAATAAGGTTTGACATCGAGCATTTGTTGTTGACAGCATTCACTGCTGGTAAACAAGCTTCACACTGTACACTAATGTGAGAGCAGTTTTCTGATTGCAGAGGCAAAATATTGTTGAATTTCCAGCACTGAAAGGGTTTATTGTCTGACGCCTTGGCGTGGTCGGCTGGTCGCAGGCAACTCGATTGCTGAAAAACTAGAGAAAACAATCAAAGACAACGGCTCATGATTTGAGAGCATATTGCCAAATGAATGGAGCCTGTCTGGAGCTCTTTGATGGTGTTGCAGTCAGATTTGTCCCAATGGCTTTGTTGAACTGCGTTATCTAGAAATATACCAAACAAAGGCTTCCTGCACGGCGAAAAAAAAGATGCAAAGCAACAGAATGTTATAGTATAGTTATTTTCTGCAAAAGCTTTTTAATGAAAATAATATATTCAGATGTAACCCCTTTGTTATCACTACCTTTTTATTAGTATCTGATTAAATGACGTGTTTTTCGCAAGTTACTGTAACTGATTAAAATGACATTTATTTTGTAATTTAATAATGTAACATAGTAACATGTAACTAGTTACTCCCCAACACTGTCAATTTGCAACAGGTAACTTAAATGGGACCAGATCCTCACACAAAAAAAGGGGTCATTCATAGAAAGAGGGAAACTTTTGTCACATATTGTTGGTGACCTTGTGATTTGATGCCACTCACAACAGAGGCAATAACAACAGATCTTCTTTGTGATCGGTCTGGACAGCATCATCTCGTAATGTTGTGGCGGTTCTAGTTTTATGGGCTGCAGGAGGTTAGGAAGTGTTTGCTGCAGGGGGGAGATGAAAGTTAAGTGCCAAGTTGGGTTTGCTCGTGGTTCTCCAGAGGTCTGACTGCAGACGAGATCCAACAAAGCAGATTTAAGACGCGAGTTGATGCCTTGTGACTTAACTGGAAGGCCCTGAAACATGAAAAAGTTGTCTGTGTTGCTTCAGGTACAAGTGAGACATGAAAGCATTCAAATGTACAAACGTACAAAGGAATGTACGTTTGTTTGGCAACCGCTCAACATGCGATTACTTCTCGCGTTGTTGGACTGGCAGAGTCTCAGTACTTTCAGACTGCAGGCAGAAGTTGCCCAAATCTGTTTCTTTGGAATCTGATCTTGATGCAGATCTGACTTTTGCAACGGTGGTAGACGGACAGTGAGGTGTGAGACCTCGTAAGCATTTGGGATGAAACTTGAGGGGTTGTAACTGGTCTGTGTTTGACAGCATATCGAAAGAAACTGTGCCACAGTGTCAGAGAAAAGTTAAGAGCCTGAAAAGCAAAGTTTAAAGAGGCAACCTAAAAAGACTCAAACCAGTGAAGCCCTTCACGTCACAATCCCGAAACTCGAGACTCCACACCTACCTCTGTACAGAAGTACAAGAGGTAAACCTACAATTGAAACATTTGGCTCTCTTCCTCCTCGTCCTCGTTGCATTCGCTGGCCTCCTCCGCACATCAACATAGAAATGAAACCTTAAAAAGCTGACTTCAGTTGCCTCCGTGTTTACTTCCGTGCGACAGTGAAGTGTTCAGTGATTGGCCACATTTATAAAAATCTGATCTGTGCTGTGAATCCGATATTGAGCACTAAGACTTCCAGCGTGAACGTAGCTACTGTCTCAGTTCTTCGTAGATCTTTGTCCCGATTGTCAGGCTTAGATTTATGTTGCCGGCTGTATTGACACGCGATGAATGCTTCATCTGTAATTCTTTGTCAGCGTCAGTATACCACATTAATATGCGGCGTGGCGTCCATGTACAGTTGCGAGTATAACTGTCAGATTTCCTGTAGACACTGCAGAGGTTCTTCCCGGTTGTAATTGTGCCAACGATGCCGTTTTCTCTGCACTCGGCTTCATCGTGCACGGTGTTGTGATTTGTTAGCTTTTTACTCTGAAGTCCGGGCAGCGAGCTGTGTTTATTTGTTGAAGAGTTATCGGTGATAGTGTTTTTTTTCCTGCTCTCAGCGGTGTCACTTCATCCATATGTTCGCAGCAGCAGGCTGTCGGCTTTTACTGTGGATGTAAAGGCTTTGTGCGCCCCTCCAGGTGACGGTGGGAGACCATGTGGTGCCCGGCGTGAGGTCAGTGAGGTCGCACTATCTGCTGTGACCCCGAGTTCAGTAACACGCACGGTTCACAGGCTTACATGTGTACGCTGTCTGCTCGCAGGGCCGTTCACTACTGATGCTCTTGTGGATGATGCAACATGTTGAAATTGAGTCAGCCAGAAAATAAGCACATGGTTCCTCACATTACAAGCTTCACCTTCCAGGGAAAATCCACTCAATACTGTATGAAAGTCCATCTAATACAAATCTAATGCTCGCTCTGTGATACAACACTTCTGCATGTTTAAAGAGGTTCATTTATCTTTCATGAACCCCATCGGGTCTGTTTTTTTTTAAATGCTGTTTTTTATTTTGACAAATACTCGTGAACATGTGACAAGCTATGCCCCGATTCTGTTGACAGGAGGTGATGTTTATGGGCAACGGAGAGCAGTACATCTGGAAGCCTCCGGAGGATGAGGAGATGCTCATGCACCAAAATAAAGCCCAGGGACCGCTGGGTGCTCACACGGTGGAGAATATACAACCGTCTGCTGCCGTGGTGAGAGAGGACTTTTCAGTCAGTGCATCAACCTGCGTTATTTGTTATCAGAATCAGAAAACCTTTATTTGTCCCCCAGCGGGGACATTTAATGCGCTACAACAGCAAAGGGACAGTGCAGATAAAAGGGTAATATAAAACAAGAAAAATGAATAAACAACAACCGTGGTAAGTAAGTAGCAGGTTAACATAATATAGTAAGTGAACATGTGTGAGTAATACTCTAGCAGCCAGTAATAACAATAATACATAGTAAAAAAGAGATATATTGCACATACGTATTGCACATTGTATTAAAGGGACAGTTCACCTTTACACATATTTAAATTACTGTGTTGAAGTTCCCTGTTCCCTTTAAATGTACTATTATGTAGCTTTAATATTAGTGTTATGTATATGCTTGACCCAGCACGTCACTTAAATTATCTCACTATTAAATATTAAATACATTTAATCCAGCTCCAGTTTGTGCCTGTCATGCACAGTATTACCAGTGCATTTGATCTTGTAGACCAAGTGATTAATCGACAAATCTAGAAATCAATCTGCAGATCGATCATGAAAATGATTGTTAGATTAAACGAAGGTATAACGTCTTAATAAGTGAGCTTCAGGCGTGCTGGTAGGCAGTGACCTCTGGATAGAGCCAGGCTAGCTGTTTCTCCCTGTTTCCAGTCTTTATGCTAAGCTAAGCTAACCCGGCTGCTGGCTGTAGCTTTATATTTAACGCACAGACATGAGAGTGATCTTCTCTTCTGACTCGAATTTCCCAAAATGTCAAACTATTATTTTCAAGTCTTTTTCATGTTTTATTTGACTGCAGGTGGCTGAGATGTACTCGAAGGTGTGTAAACCAGGAAAGAAAAAGCGAGCTGTGCCGGGTTCTCCCCCAGCCAATCCTGGCTTCCGGACCTTGGGTCGCGGTGACCGGGACCGAGACCGGGACGGGGGTTTTAGTGTCGTGGTCAAACCCCAGACGTGGGCCCTTCAGGAGGGCAAAGCAATCGGAGGACCGCTCGACGACCACTGCTACGAGTCCATCGGGACAGAGGAGTGCGATCTGGCCTATGAGAACATGGAAGGCGCCTGGAAGCGAGAGAGGCCCCCAAACACGTGTGCCACCCTGCGGCCGCGGAGAAAGAAAGCCCAGCAGCCCTTGCAGCAGCAGCAGCCGCCTCCGCCGCCGCCCACACAGCAGACCCCCAAGTTACAGCACCTGCCCGCCAAAGCCCTTCTGCTGCCGGGGGAGAACCTGTACGAGAGCATCGGCGACCTGAAGCAGGGCTCCGCCACCTCCAGCACCACCACCATCTTCACTTTCAACGACGGCATGGAGATGTACGTCACCGGGCTCTGAGGCGGCGGCTGCACTGTGACCCCGATCCTTCCAACAAGGAGCTGAGCTAATGCCACGAGGAGTGACGGCTGAGCCACTGTCATGCTCCCCCACACATACTGTTTACATTCAAGTCATAACGTCGCGCCGCTCAGGCTCAAGAGGCCTCGGGGCAAAAATGTGGATCTGTTATGACGTGGGCTGAACACAAAGTCCAATCTATAAACCTTATAAAGAATCCAAAGGTAGTGAATAATACATGAGCACAAGACCATCACAGAGCAATCTGTAGGTAACAGTAGCACTTCTATTTTACTGATACATATGTGCAAAGCACAATTAAGTAAAAAAGCCTAAATTCTTCCTCAATTATAGCGGGTAAAAAAAAAGTCCTAGCAGGACTCTTATTGAGGGAAGTCACAGCATTGTGTGAAATCTTTTGGTAGCACTTATCATGAGCAGGCCTTCCCTGTAGGTGATCAAGATATGATTCAGGACGGAATTTAAATGATATAAAAGGAATGAATTACTAATCAAAAATACTTGAAAGCTCAGGGACCAAGAGAAACAATTATGAGAGTATTATAACAAAAATAAATTGCACACATTTTGCATTCCTCCTAAAAAAGCTTCGACTAATTTAGACCGTCATCATGTTTTGAAAAGCGACCGGATTCATTCCTCCGTCATGTAGGGCTGGGCGATATGGAGAATATAATAAAATATTTTTGACCATATACCTCGATATCGAGACGATATTGACATTGTGTTTAAATCCGAGATATTGCAAATCCTCCGTCATCGTCTTGTCTGTCACCTCTACGCTGCTGCTGTATGGAAGCAGACACTTTCAGTTTACACTTGTAGCATCCGTCAACCGACTGTATCAGTATTTTACAAATTAGTTTGTTTATTTGACGGGCGATGATATTCGAAAATGAACTAAATGCGTTTTATTCCAATAAAAAATGTAATTAAACTATTGACATCACTTTACTGTAATGCAGCCTTTTTAACCAGGAAGAGACAGCAACTGTGCGTGTTCGATATCCAAAATCTAAGACGATATCTAGTCTCTAATCACGATATATAATATATATATATATATATATGATATTGCCCAGCCCTGCCTTCATGTTTTGTTTCATCCGACATGGACTGAACACTGTCTCCACTGCCGTCTGTAAATGAAGTGTTTTACTTTGTTGATCCTGTTTCTGCACTTTGCCTGCTACAAGTTGCATGCTAAAAAAAAGTGAAAGAAAAAAAAAAAGAAAAAATCAAGCGCTGTCATGTGGTACCTCTATATGAATGTTTTTTTTTGTTTTTTTTTCTATTGTCGTTGGTTGTTTTTTTTAATTAATTAATTAATTTTTTAAGTGTGTTGCTTTATTTCTCTGTAGAGCACAACGCCAGTTAGATTAAGGATGTTTGGGATTCTGTGCAGCAGAGAGGAGAGTTTATTTTCTCTCGCCACACACACGGAGATGAACCAAGACTAAAGAGAACTGCAAGGTGGAGACAGTCCACTCACCCCCGCCTCTCTCTCTCTCTCTCTCTCTCTCTCTCTCTCACACACACACACACACACACACACACACACACACACCTCTCTGCTCAGTCCTCACTCACATCTGTGGAGCGTTCATCTACATAGTCGCTGCCTTGTGGTCATATGAATCTGCTTGGGTTTCACGATAGTGCAGCTTGGGAAGCCACAGGATGTGCATTCGCAAACGTCCCACCATCCCTCCATCGATGAACTCTCTCCTCTCTCTGTTATCAGTGTTAAAAATATTGCAGAAATGACAAAAAAAAAAAAAGTGAAGCAAAAAGGTTTCGCTAAGCAAGCAGAGCATCACACTAAAGATCACAAATTTACACCTCAAATCCTAGACAATAATCTCATTTGAACAAATATCCCCAGCAAACAATGTGATTATACTGTATGTTGATGCAATGTGTATGTACATTACAAAAGAGAAAGAATAATAAATATATCATCAGTGTCAAGAAAATCTATCTTTTTCTATTATGTTTAATTGTGTTTTGGAATGACTTTATCTTGTGACACAAACTGCGGAAAAAAAACAGCTGCAATGTAAATTTGATCAGTGTTTTCTGTTTGTTGTTTTTTGAAGCCATGAAGCTACGGTGTGTTCTTGGAAAGCCCAGCTAAGTTAAATGTGGCAGCTAATGTTGTGTGTTTGCTATTCAGACTACAGGGTCTTGTACTCGAAAAAGCGTGTAATTTTAAGTGCTAAAGTGCAAAAGATTGTAATGTTTTATATCAAGATTACTATTCATGAAATGTCAGTCAAGTTTATACTTTTGTAATAAAGTGGCACTTTAAAAAAAAAAAAGATGTTTTATCTCATAGTGTCAGTTATTAAAATTCGAGGAGACGGCAGGATTTGCTGAGAAACGCTGAAGACGACCTTCTCTAAAAGATTTAATATCACCAGGAGTTCACTTTGCCGTCTACGACAGAAGGATATATGTTTTTTAATTTAAACCTTTTCTTCGGCTCTCAAAAGCTGCCTGCTCAAAGGAAACCTCTAAACATACCTATGCACTAATAATCTCAGGGACAAATTATAAAAAAATGTGTTTCATATATTATTTTAAATCCAAGGCTGCTTGTTTCTTTTGTGTACAACCTTTACAACCTCATTTCACATGGAGTGTGTGTGTGTGTGCATAGATGGATCTACAGGGCCCAGGGGCCCAAAGTACAGGATTCCTAGCCCACAAAGAAAAACAAAATGATCACAAAGAGACGCAAAACAACAACAAAGAGACGCAAAACAACAACAAAGAGATTCAAAATGACTACAAGACACAAAATGACTAAAAAGAGAAAAAATGACTACAAAGAGAAACAAAATGATCACAAGGAGACACAAAACAACAACAAAGAGACACACAATGACTACAAAGACTCAATATGACTACAAAGAGACACAAAACAACTACAAAGAGAAACAAAATAGTAACAAAGAGACACACAATGACTACAAAAAGAAACAAAACAACAAAGAGACACAAAATGACCACAAAAAGAGGCTGAACAACTATAAAGTGTGTGTGTTTTGCTCCTTTGTAGAAGAGGTGATGGGGCCTTTTGCATGTCTGTGCTGAGGAGCCCCATCAGCTCATAATACGTCTATGTGTGTGTGTGTGTGTGTGTGTGTGCGTGCGTAGCCTTCCCATGTTTTCATCTGTGTGTGTGCACATGTGGCAAAGCATCGGGGTCTTCGTCTGAGTAGCTGTGAAGGGGTGTGTGTGTGTGTGTGTGTGTGTGTGTGAGGGGGGGGAAGGAAAAAAAAAATAGGTCACCCCTTAAAACAAAAAGCTTGCAGTCAACATCGCAACCGTCTGCTGAATTCTCATTGGTGGGCTTGTCTCCATGGTAACAGGTTAACCTTGAGGCAGTAGTCACATGGGCGAGCGAATCTTCTGCTGTCTCGGAGAATACAGCGTGCGTCGTGTGACATCCGTGATCACAGTGTCAGGAGAGGAGCAGGGAGGAGGAGCAGGGAGGAGGAGCAGGGAGGAGGAGGATACGGCGTTCGTGTGAGGAGTTAACCTCACTGTGAGGAGCGTGAAAGAATAAATACATGCGTGAATGAGAAGTGCCAGATTCATGAAGATATGCTGGGGATCATCATCATCATTATTATTATTACTACGAGGTCACGAGGTTTGCTAGTTGAGGGAGGAGGCTTCAGTTTTCATCATTACCCCTAAAATCACATTACTATCAGTATTCTGCACCAGATTAATCAGTAAAATCATGAACAAAAAGCTGCTTTCGTAATTGCAAAAATTGCCATTCATGACATGAAATATCATATTTTATCTTGTGTAAATGAAGAGATTCAGGTGAGTCTGAATGCTTGTCTTCTGCACTGTAAAGACTCACAGGGAAACGCTATAAATCACACTGAGAGGCTAAATGTGAGCTATACCGACCCCCGCAGGCTTCAAAGTGCATCACAGGGGAGTGTGTGTGTGTGTGTGTGTGTGTGTGTGTGTGTGTGTGTGTGGATATTCAGAAGTGACCCTCCATCACCTCGCTGTGTTGATCTGTGCACACAATGAGCAGAAAGAGGCAGTGAGAACTGAAAAAACAGGTTTTCTTTCACCCTGAATTTAAGATTTATTCTGCATTTTGACACCCGTCGTGAACTTACGAGATTCTGATTTGTGGTATGTTTGATATAAAATGTTCTGACTCTACTCTACATGTGTTTATCACATAATATATATATATATATATATATATATATATAAATAAATGTTTTATTAGAGCAGCTTAAAGAATGGGTGAGTTTATACCAGAGCAGATTCTTGGGTCGGTTACACCAGCTGTTTCGAAAATTAAATCTTAGTTATAATTAGCCTCTCGTGTATTAACATTACATTAGAGTCACGGGGATTTTCTGAAAAATTACATACCGGCTGTAGAGCTATTTTCAAAAACTATTTTGATAATCGATTAATCCTAAAAGTAATTTTTCAGCCTCTCAAATATAGAGATTTGCTGCTTTTGTTTTATTTCATATTAAAGTGAACATCTTTGGGTTTTGGACACAAGACATTTAAAGTCATCACCTTTGATGGACATTTTTTTGCTATTTTGGGCCTTTTTATACACCAAACTATTAATCTATAAAGTAACTGTCAGCTGCAGCCCTGCAGTACTTCACTGTTCTGAAGTTATTTACAGAGATTTTAAAGACTCCTCTAATCGTCTGGATGAAAGAAAGAAGTTTGTTGCACAAAAAAAAAAAAAAAAGATTTTCTCAAGTTGCGCCGCTTTTAACTGATCCAAAAATAATAAATGATAATACCCAGAAATAACATCTTCTTGCTCAATTTGTACGGCATGAAACAAAATATAAAAAGTTCAGTTGTATTAGAAAACATATATTGATGTTATTTTCCTATATTTTCAGTTCAATTCAGACTTTATTTAGGGCACAAATCATGGGGGGGTCTATAGCACAATAAAACTATATATATATATATATATATATATTGTAAATTTGGTGATGTCTTTATATTATACATGTATATTTTTGTAAAAAAAAAGTTTTTATATTTTGCTTGTGTTTTACAACAAGAGCAAACAGAAAAAGGTAAAACAAATTGAGACAGATCTCATTTCTGCACACACCTTCAGAACAGCGTTAAGTTTTGTTTAACAACTTTCAGGTTGTTTTTTTTTTAAAGATAGTCAGGTACTTTTCAGACAATCTGCTGCTTAGCTCTGACTCAAGTGTAACGCTAATACATGAGAAGCACAAACTGGGCTAAGTTATTATGCGTCGCGAAATAACGAGGTGACGTTTAATTTACGAATTATCATCCAGTTATCTCGGAAAACATTATCTGTTATTATGAGAGCATGACATAAATAACTTGTAATCACGGGAAAACGGAGGAAATTAAAAGTTTGAACCATGGGCGTTTAGGGCTTCAGTACTTATGCAAACTAGATAATAAGTTATTATTGTGAGTTAGATAAGAAAACACATTTTTGGGGGGACTTCAGGGGACTTTGGTGGGCCTTCAATGTATAACAATGAATGATATTTGATAAGTTAATCACGTGTTTTGTTTGTAAAATAAAGTAACGAAAGCTGTACAAAAATTAAGTAAAAATTACAATTACAATATTTCCCTCTGAGATGTAGTGGAGTAGAAGTATAAAGTAGCAGAAAACAGAAATGCTCAAGTCAAGTACAAGTACCTCAAAACTGGGCTTGAGTAAATGTACTTAGTTACTTTCCATCCCTGCTATTTACACAGCGTAGTTTTAGTGCAACTGATTTAGTAAATTAACGGAGTTCACGAGCAGTTGGTGCAAACTTGGGTAAACTCATTTAGTAATAACACTGTTGATGCATTCTACCTGACAGGTAACGCCGCCGTTCACCAACACTCAGCTGTAACACATCAGAACATCCTGCACACATGACCGCGCTCGTCTGCTGTACAAGAGTACAAAAGTTCATGTACACAAAAAGTGAATATGACAGTTTTAGTTTTTGTTTTGCTGGTCTACGCCTGAAGAGGAGGACGCACAGTAACGGGAGTTTTCAAGTAGTGTTTGTGTTCTCTTCCACCGCGGCTCACAGGTGCGTGCGTGTGTGTGTGTGTGTCAGTGCGACGGCCGCTCCTGGTCCTCATCGCTCCAGCTGTTGGCGCCGTCGGTCCCGAAGTACCGGTCCCCAAAGTCCCCTGAAAACACACGACAGTGGACTCAGAGCGGCTGTGTATCAGCGGATTAGAGGCTGAAGAACATCATGAAAAACCAGCATGAATACGCAGACGCGGCTGGAAATAAGAGCTCAGTGATGGTTTTCTAAAATGAAGAAATACTAAGACTAATTCATTGGTGTAACATTGAATATTTATCTTAATGTTTAGTCATGTAATAAGACGTAATTATTTATGTTTGCAGACAACAGTCTATCTGATCGTGTGGTTTAGTCACAGCGCTGATGGAGAGCAGACCTCGCTTCAGATCCAAAGTGACACAAGCATAAAATTAGAATCTGCTGGGACATGAAATGAAATCTGTCAACTTGAAACACAAACGGTTATTATCTTTTATCTTCTGCAAACACCGTGGACATTTTTATTTCCGGCATAAAAGGCAAAAACCATGCACACCGAGGACGGGCTGAAAACATCTTATGCAATAGAAGTTATAGCAAAAAAAAAGAAAGAAAAAAAAGAGACTCAAATAAGTTCTACTTTGGACAAAAAGCTTTGAGCGTGTGCAGGTAATGTCTTACCGATACCGGGGATTACATGCAACAAATCGTCCAGACTCTTGTCCACAGCGGTGGTGATGATTTTGACCTTCGGGAAGGCGTAGGCCACAGAGTGCACGCCGAGCTCCGCCATCAACAGCGACACCAACACGATCTTCTCCTCCTGCACCTCGTGATCCTGGGAGCCACACACAGCACAGCAACAACTGTCAGCCATCATCAGAGGGATGATTACATAGAAATGTCCAAACTGCCCGTCCTATCTTTACTCATGTCTGAGTCCTCTCCTATCTTATCTGAAGGTGAGACACTAAAGGCAAAAACATTTACAGATTTTGGGATATTTTGCCTCGATATCACGTGTTCTGTCAGACTCGTGGAAAGAAAACATCAGATCCACATCAGGAGTTTATTTAATAACTTTGTCTGTTTGTGTCTGTAGATTTCTCCTAAATTCACCAAAAGTGACATTACATAATGCCTCATTTGCATATTTAAACATCACATGTCAGAAAACTTGTAATATAAAAAGTAATTGTGTTAATGTGAGTAATGAACTGGGGAAGTTTCATGCTGATATCTGTTAGTTACATTTTTGACCCTATTCACCTGTAGTGTGTACAAAATGTAATGAATTTTACAATCCATATCTTTAAAGGAGGTTTTCTCTAAAGGAGGTTTTTCTCAGACTCTGAGGCTGAAATCTCCACTTCAGTAGCTCTTACATACACCAAACTTTCCACTTTCATTCCTCTCTATATTCTGAAGCTTTGTACAGAGGAGTGTGTTCACATCTCATTCAGAGCCTCATTTATGCAGATTTTTATTACCAACAAGGCGAAAATGGATGTTTTTTAAACTTCAAATTCAAGGACTTTCCAGGCCCAACCGGGCATAGTTTGAGACACGGATCAAGGTTAATTACTGTTACAACACTGATCATTTTATAATAACTAGCAAGCTTTATAAAATAGTGTCTATCGTAGCATCCTGATGTGTGCTGGAACTTCACATTTCTCTTGGTTTACTATTAGAAGGACACGTCTGACATTTCTCTTCACAGAAACAACCCTAATATGTCCTCACCGGGACACAAAAATAAACTTCGACCTTAAAGCACACAGATGAGTAAGGAAACACGTGGCGTTGATAATCCACCCACCAGCAGCACTCGCACGGCCATCATGGCGGCAGCGCCGGTGGAGACGGTGCTGTCCATTAGGATGACATGATCTTCGCTGATGTCTTTGGGCAGACGCAGGTAATGCAGCTGATGGAGGAGGAGGAGGAGACATGTTACCATGGTTACCAAAGCAGGAAGGGTCGTTACAACAGCGACAAACATCAAGTGGAAGAAAGAGGAGAAAAAAAACAATCAAAAAACAGTTGTTTTTTTTGGTTTGATGAGACTTCTGTGACACCATCTTATTGCGTAAAAGTCTGAAAAATAATAGAAAAGTGTTTTTTATCCACCTCCGGTTCTCCTGAGTCGAGGTTGGTCTGGATGAGGATCTTGCCGATGCGGACGTCCTTGCACACGGCCCTCAGGGCGGGCTCCATGGTCTCTCCGGCCCGCAGCACCGACACACCGGTGATCTGCAGGAGACGAGGCAGCGGAGGTGAGGCGACAGACACGCTCGACTGGAAGTTAACAAGACCTTGTAAAAGCAGCGACGGCATCGCTCACCCCTTTCCCGTGGAAACTGCGGCCCTCGTACTCCTCGCCCTGCGGAGTCTGGACCACACACGCCTGTAAGAAGATACACAAGAAATAATATTTTATAGGGCTGTACCAAATAATTCAAAGCTCATAACGTTGATATTCAAAGTCTAAATCAACTTTCAAATGCTGCACAGCTTCTTTTCTTTGCATGTTTATTCATTGTGTTTGAAGCTGGTATTTGTGTCAGATAAAGATTATTCTGCAGTAATATTCTTAATATTATAATATCAGTAGAATAGTAGTAGTGTTTAAAGTCCAGAAGTCGACATTTATTAAAAACATTATTCACAACATGTTATGAAATATTCTGCTTCAATACAGATTTGTTGGCGTTTAGCCTCAAAAACAAAATTTTCACTGCGCTCAGAAAATAGTTTGCTCCCCTGCTTGCCACACAGAAAGGGAGGCACGCACCTGTAAATAGATGTTTAAAACTATATTGGTAGAAACTAAAACCGATGTGAAAAGACACCTCTTACTGCGGAACCAAAACAGTAAAAGTACAGCAGGCTGTAAAACCAAAACAATGAGCTAAAAGACATAAATATACATAAAACTGAGGCGACTTTGCCAACATGCAACACAGTTATCCAGTCTCCAAGTTAAGTTACATTTGACGCAGAAGAAGTCTGCAGACTCTCACGTGCTTTTATTTCTCCTCGTTCGTACTGCAACTCTGTACAAATGTCAAAAATCACCGTGCAGCACATGCAGCAGCCAGACTCCTCACAAAAAACTAAAAAAGAGAAAACATGTCTCCTATTTCAAGTTCTCTTCATTGGCTCCAGATGAATTTTAGAATTGATCTTAAGATATTATTGATAATGAGCTCCTTATCTTCTTTTAAAAACATACTTTTATAAGTGCGCTTCACAGGGTTTGTGGCCCGAATTCATTTATGTGCAAAAGCATTCTCTTAACTGTTATTTTACAGATTATTTTATATTGTTTTATTTTACTCATTCTACTTTTTCCTCACATGTAGCTCCCTTTGCTCAACGTTTCATAACTTTAGACTGTATAGTTAGTTGTTTTTTAATCATTGTTTGTCAAGCATTTTAAATTTTGTCTAGTAAAGCACTTTGTAACTTTGCTTTGAAAAGTGCTGTATAATTAAAGTGTATAATTATTATCACCCACCTGAGATGGTAGAAACGTGAGTGCATGCTCTATGAGAAGCCGCATTAATCTCTTTGAGTAGAAGATGAACTCATCTCGACTGGTTTCTTTGTTCCTGCGTCGCAGAGAAAGAAAAGCTTTTAAAACTCTCGTCGTGTGAGCTGGTGAGTGGAACTGACCGAGCGCAGGCGGTACCTGATGATGGTGTGCAGACCTTTGACCTGCGGCGTGCTCGCCAACACGCTGAGCGTCTGCGGCAGCGGCTGAGTCTGCTGAGCGGAGGCCAGCAGCGCCCTGAGAGTGAGGAACAGGTTCAGATCAAAAAGGTTTTACTGCGTTATTCTGCAGAACTCATACTGCAGAGTTATCGCTCAGAACATGTCAGAAAGACGGAGAGAATAACGTCGGTACAACGACACAACATCTACAGTAACAATAAGCCACAGAAGGTCAATCAAAAACACGTATCAGCATACCTGACACTGAGCTCACGCTGCACAAAGAGAGGGTCAGAGAAAGAATTAAGAGTCGAGAATACCCAAAACCATTCATTACTGCTGAAGGTGTAAATATTTAAAAACCACATATATGGTTAAAAAATAAATAAAAACATAAAAAAATTTCTAAAACGGCTGGTCATTTCAGCTTTTTTCCAAACTTCTTGCAAACATGAAGTAAAAAGTTCATTTGTTGGGGACTATTTTCTGCTGCAGATTTGATGCTAATGAGCGTTTACTGCAGCAGGACGTAGTACGACTCAAAATGAACTGAAGTATGTATTAATAATACATTAAGATGTCTTCATTCCCCAACATAAAAACTAGAAGATTCGATTCAAAAAGGATCCCGATTCAATAAAATTAGAGAAATAATCTTGTTTCTGTGGGACTTCTTGACAATGAGCAGAATATAAAATAACACCAGACTTTTCCTTTAACTCTGTTTGTCAAAGCGAGAGGAATAAAAGTCGGAAAGTTTGTGACTGAGAAGTTCTGAATTAATTTGACACTTGGGAGAATATATACCGCAGATATTATAGAAGTATCTATAAACTGTGTGCACTGCATTATACATTTATTGCACTAAGAATATCATTATTATCATAATGTGTACATCTTATTTTAGCATTTACGTATTATACTGCATCTAAGGCTCTCCTGAATCTGTAAAACTGAGTTTCTCCACAAAGAATTGTGTGTTTACCAGAGATGTGCTCAGAAGTTTCTTGGAAATAAGTTATTCGGCATGAAAAAAATAATAAAATCGACTAGAGAAATCTTAGCAACTTACACTAAACTAATCAAAATCACGGGAAAGCGCTGAAAAACTCTGGACAGTTCCCTGTACAGCTTATTCTTGCATTTTTACGTATTTTTATTATATTTTTCCTATATTGTGTTACTGTGCTACTCCATGTGCCTCTGCAAATTGCCCCGCGGGGTCAAATAAAGTGTGGCATGTTGGCTGTGCCCTGTTAATATAAAGGGCGGGGGCAGAGTCTGTTGATGCTTTAAGAGGCAACTTAAGACTTTTATTCTCTGCCGTTTAATTGCGTTTAGCCTGTTTTTCTGTTTTTATTAGATTCTGTGTTTGAACTTATTTCTACTTGAACTTGTTTTTATTTCCACATGCACATAAATGTATGTCTATGTCGGCCTTTGCGAAGCACTTTGTGTGCAAAAGCTATTTGTTTTTTTGCTCTATAAATGAAGCGTTCGGACACATGGTGGCGCCATCCTCTCAAGTACAATCAGCCACTCACCTCTTCCAGCTGGCTGTGAACATGCTGGACGATCAGATCGATGGCCACCATGTTCCCGCCACCTTAAAGGAAAAACAAGAAGATGTTGTTGGTTCTCTGGAGTCAACAATATCAACAAGTTGTCTCCTGTAAGGCAAAGCAAGGCAGCTCTGATTAAAGAGCTCATTTCATTACAAAGAAACTCAACGTGCTTTACATTTAGAATAGAAACATCAAGCATATGCAACACAGTGGTACTACAATAAAGGAAATATAAAAATGACATATTTATACACAAGCAGGGAGTGAGGTCACCTCTCGGCACCACAATGTCCGCCAGCCTCATGGTGGGCTCGATGTACTGCTCGAAGGCCGGCTTCACAAACTTGTTGTATTGCTTGATGACGCCTTCGATGTCCCGACCGCGCTCTGTGATGTCCCTGCGCAGCCGGCGCACCAGCCGAATGTCAGAGTCTGTGTCCACAAAGATTTTCATATCCAGGAGCTGCAGGTTGGGAAAAGCAAAGACACCCCCGGATGCTTCAGTAATATTCACTTCAGCAAAAAGCAGCTGCTCGAAAACAACTTTACTTCACTGAAGAATTCTTCAAACAGACAGAAAAGACAACACATTGCTCACCTGGAGAAGCTCTTTGTCCACAAAAGACATAATTCCTTCAAATATGATTACACTGGCTCCATACACGTTTTTCTGCACAAAGAGGAGAGAAAACCAACAAAGCTTTAAAACTGCTTCATGCTCAGTTCAGCTTTTTCAAGATTAAAGCTGCAGGATGTCACTTTAAAAAAAAAAAACTTATTTAAGTTTATAATATATTTTCAGCAAGATTTATCCATAGAAAACTAGAATGCTTCATGTACTTTCTAAAATCACAGAATTTAATCTTTAAACAGTTAAACATATAATATGTAACTTGTATTATATATTTAGTGAGTTGTGTTCCAGAGCAATGTGTAGTGTCCCTGAAGGCAACGTTTCCTCTCTGCTGTCATGGCGTCGTCTCCCCTTTGAGCAGCGTCAGCGTTGTGTTTGTCTGCCAGAAGCTTCAGAAACTGACTTTTTATCCAGTTTTAAGACACATTTTTACATCTTGGTGCTTTTTAACTCTATATTTGAAGCGGATGAAGGATTTTAGTCCTCGGACGTCTGGATCTTAAGTTCTCAGAGAAACAAGCTGAGCAAACGTTAGCGGCAGCCGAACAGCGTGCAGGAGAAACTCTGCTGTTTAACCTCAAACTGCTTCATTCACTGTTTTTACTGCTTTGAATGAGGAGAGGAGGAGAAACTGTGGAGGATTCTGCTGCTGCACCAGGA
>CALSCE010000016.1:6584829-6597885 GCA_943593645.1 Bovichtus variegatus | reverse complement strand
AGAGAGTGAGAGAGAGACAGAGCGAGAGCCTGCTGCAGCTGTATGTGAATAAAACCTGTTATTTCTCAGCCTGCTCTCCGTCCGTCAGTCCATCTGTGTGAGAGCAGGACGGCCCACTGGACTCATTAGCTTCGTGTGGAACATCGTCACCCATTTAAATCACAGACATTTTCCTTCGTCTGTGTCTTAAGTTCCTTTCTGGCGTGAACTGAGTGCAACATGTAACCCCATCGCTGTGTGCAAAGGCGTCGCCCCATTTCCCATCTTCAGTTCACTTCAATTACTTCCAGGTCACTTCCATTGTGCTAATTTAAAATCTCTGTTAAGTAACTCGGAAAACCAAGGGCTGCACCAGCGTAAACAAAGTGGAGAGATAATAATGCTCTCGAGATTAACACAAAGGAAACAGAGGAAATTGTATTTCTGACTCTCATAAAGTCCTTATTGTTATCCATAATTAAATAATCAAGCAGGTGTTTTCATATAAATATGATAATAGATCATCTGTCATCCTTTAAAGATCACATTAAATCTGTCTGCAAAAGGACAAAACAAAATTTTTTTTGAGGATTGTAGACAAATTCTTCTTTTTTTTTTTTCTTTTTTACATCTGTGATTATAAATGTTCTACAGTATTGTAATACTATATAGTACAAGTGTTTGTCCACCACTTTAAAGTTCAATAAATGACCATCTGGCATGGAGGGATTATTTTTTAACGGCGGAGAGTGGTAAAATAGGCTTTAATAAAAAGTTCAAATTGAATGTATTTAGCTGAAAAAAGAACTGGTTTCGCTGCTAAAAGATATGATATTGATGGAGATGTGTTTGTGGTAAGTGGGATGAAAGTTGCTTTATGTTTATTTAAATTCTCTGAGAGGTGGATGATATGGCCAAAATCTTCCATCCCGATAACGATAAATATTACGATATAGTTTGTTTTCTGGTAATTCAATGAATAAATAGTCTATATGAACTAACCACATGTATACACTACTTTTGTATTATTTTTTTTTAAGTACTAGACAAATGAAAAGTATTCTCATTTAAATAAGAGCATTTTCTAATCAATTTGAGTTAGTATGAGCTTGTTATTATCAATTTAGACGACGTACTTGTATATCACAATATCTAGAAATCAGATTTCATTTCACAATTTGAAAGACGATAAATGATTATATTGAATTATCGCCCGGCCTTACTAAGAGGTGGTCATATTTTCCAGTAAGCTTTTGAACTACATAGCTTTTTGAGTCTCATTGTGAGCAGGGATGTCAGAAATTATCTGCATCATTTCCATACATGTGGAAGAGGAGCTACTGTGTTTGTCACAACACATGGAGATAATGGGGATCACAATAACAAACAAACAAACAAACAAAGACACATTCAGAGCAGCAAGTATTTTTCTGCCTCCTGACTGACATCAGGTCCTACATTTTTTGTAAATCTTACACTTCCTGCTCTGCACGCTCCTTTCCTTTTACTTTTGTTGTTTTCTTGTGAGCTCACTTCACACCCTCATCTTTGTAACATTTCGGTTGCTGCCTCAAATCCTGCATTTCTGCCATTTGTGGGTCAGTATGTGAATATTTTGGTCTTTGTGTGGACGCATGTGCGCTGAATTATCACGCAAAGAGTCATTTTAATGTCATTGTAAGTTTCTAACATGAAGCAAACATTTTCCTCAATTAAACCAAAATGTATTGCTTTCAGAATGCAATATTGTCCCAGAAAGAAAAGCCAGTTCTACAAGATCTGCAAGTAATGATTTTTATTATTAACTAATCAGCTTATTTTGTTGATTAAGTGAATTGTTTCTAAAACGTCAGACAATTGTGAAAAATGGCCGTGACAATTTCCTAAATCCAAAAGGTTACAAGCAAATAGCTTGCTTTGTCTGAACAATATTAATTAATGTTTTTAGAAAATAAGAGAAATAAAAAGTCAGAAAACCCTCATTATGTAGAAGCTGGAATTAAAGAACGTTTGGCATCCTTGCTGGAAAAGTGACAAATGGTTATTATTTTTCTTTCAACGATTACTGAATGTATTGTGTTGTTGGGAGAGAATATAATGAGTGTTTTCTCTGCTCTCAACCAACATGCACAGTAAACTAGTGAGGCTGCGGAGTGGATGAGAGTACACACATGCAGAAAATAAAGAGTAAATAAAACTAAGTGAAGGATGAAAAGCTGAAGCGTGCAGCACACAACACTGATTAAAGTTTATGTTCCTCAAAACCAAAATAAAGCGACCACTACATTATGTGCATCCAAGAGGATTGCAGCAAACAAACAACGCATTGTGTTCAACTCGGTTATCAGCCCAGCCCAGTTCTGTGTTTGCGGCTTTGGCTTCAGCTCATTACTGCCTTTTAAAGAGCCTTTCATGGGGTGAAGACAAAGACGGGGGCTTTCTCACTTTTTAACCGAGGGCTTGAAATGAGGACAGTCTACAGCACAGACGGATCGTGCTGTTATCAGATAACCAAACTAGATAGCTAAAAAATTTAATTCTAACTGGAGCAGAAAAGCTGCTGGAAGTGGATCTGACAGCGTTTCATATGAAAAGGTTTCGCATACAGTTTATTATCCTGCATCACAGACTGCATGTACCATCGAGCATTAAACTAAATGCAGCCCAGCGCGTGGTGTTGGAGGGCCGGTGCTATTTAAAGCCAAACTAAAAGGCGGTGAGAGCCCACCGACCCGCTGGGGAGAGAGCAGCTTCCTTTCTCTGCTAACAAAGTGCACATTTGCAACAATGTGTGGTGACCGGGCGCTTTTGAAAGACTATGATTATTTTTTCCTTCAGACTTTTCTGTGCAGAAATCTGAGGGACGAGTTACTGAACACCACCGAGGATCGTGTGCATGTGTAGTCGGGTTTATGAGGCAACAAGGGAAACATTTGTTCTGATGATTTCTTAAGTAAGCATTAGATTTGTTTTGTGTCTGCATGACTTTATGTACTGTAGGGACGCAGTGGGACTCATAATGAAAAGGAAAGTCTGAAACACATCATTAGACTGTAATGATCTCTTATTTCATACGATGCAACTACTACGAAGTAAGAACACGGGGCGACATCTCAATATGATCATTTATTGTCTTCAAAACGAATCATATAGTGATGAAATCATATTTCTAGATATTATCATACACAATTATGTCGTCTTAATTGATAATAACAAGCTCATACTAATGGAAATTTATCAAAAAATCTGATGTGAAATATTTTGACGGACTATAATTTGAAGCTTGCAGTTTGGTTTTTGCATCAAACTTTACATTACATTTATAAATTAAAACTATTGTGTGCAAGCATGTAAACAGTAAACACATTTAACTTTTGCACTAAAGTATTTAATTCACACAGGAGTATACAAAACAGTCTTTCCCATGTGTTTATTTCATATACACTATCTAGAAAAAACATGCTATATCGGGGTATATATTGAGATATGAAATTACCTACTGTATATCAAGAGATAATTTAAAGTCGAAGAGAAATTTGAATTCTCCTCACATCAAGAGGAGGATGCTGATCCTGAAGCTATTGTGCTTCCTGTCTTTCAAAGAATTGACTTTGAAATCATGCTGTTGTTTTATAAAGCACTGAATGGTTAGCACTGCTTCCTGTCTGCAGAGTGAAAACTAATCGTGGAGAAGCAGCGTTTATATGCATATATCTGGATAAACCTACCAGAAAACTGCAGGTCGGCTGCAACTCTCACTTCTTTAAAATCAAGACTGAAGACTTTTCTGTTTGCTGCTGTATTGTAATAAATCAAACAATTATTAATTACTTAAACTGCACTGTAACTTAAATTTTTTTGTATTTTATGCCCGTTTTATTCTTTATTATTATTATAAATTGATTGTTTTTTTTCTGTTCTCTTGGCTCTTTCATGTTTTTAATTGTATTTGAATGTCTTCATGTGTTGTGTTTCTCTTGGACTTTGTCTCGATGCTTTTGATGTTTTTCTGTAAAGCACTTTGAATTTGACCTTGCTGCTGAAACGTGCTTTATAAATAAACTCCCCTTGCCTATCACAAAAGGATGAAACCCGCATATCCTACGAACATTGACACAATATCTTTTTTTTCCTTCCTTTTTCAACCACCCACACAGAGCGTTTATGCATCATTAGTGATTGAGGGTGTCTCTGTTAAGTTTGGAGTTTACCCGGAAAGTGAAAGCCGAGCTTGCCTGTAGGGAGTCCTCAAAACTTAGCAACGGCTAACAACGCCGTTAACATTACCATTACCTTTTGTTGAGTACTATCAAGCTTAATTAAGCAACAATATACATCTCTTCTTGATCATGGAGAATAAAAGGATATCACAAAGCATCAGTTCCTGAACCAGGTGGGCTATTCGACATGTGTTCAGTACTAAAGCTGCAAAGATTAGAAAGTTGTTACTATGTATTACAGTCCTGATATCAGCCGGTTGTTTCCTTATCTGCAATAAGTTGAATGGTGCAAAAATCCTGACTGTAGTAGATAGAACATACAAGAAGTTTGAATTAGGATTTGGGACTGAGTGGCTGCACAAGAGTGTCTTATCACAGTGAAGCTGAAAAAAGCTAAAATAATTCTCTGATTCCAGCATCTTAAATGTAAATATTTTTACAAATAGTTTTATTTATTCCTCAATGACTAAATATCTTTGAATTGTGGACAAAACAAGACATTTAAAGATGTCATCTCGGACTTTTGGTAACACTCAACGACATTTTATAAACCAACGCAACTAATCTAGAAAACAGTCCACAGATTAATCGACGATGAAAATAATCTTTAGTTTCAGCTCTATTTGCCGTCACCTTTTGCTGAGTACCATCAAGCTTTATTTAGCAGAAATAAAGATATCTCCTTGACCGTGGAGAATGAAAAAAAGCCCAAGGAGTTTCCCACAACATCAGTCCATGAACCAGGTCATGCATGTGTTCAGTACCTGCAGGGCTTCTGTGCCTGGCTGCTGCAGCAGCTTCACTGTCCGGCCTCCTGCCGTTTTCTGCCCTCGACCATCATGCCAGGTTAGATTCCCGCCTGTCCGTCGACTCAGCTGGTGCTTGAAGTCCTCAGGCAGAGCCCTGTACTCCACAGCTGGCCTGCAGAAACTGAAACTGGATGCCGCTGGAGAGATAAAAGCAGGAGGTATAATGATTAGATAACTGGATCTACATGTAACCTCTGACAATGAGACAAAACACTCCCTCACTTGAAAACAACAGCCAAGTCGAAGCCACCTGGGCAGCCTGTCATTCAGGGGTGATGTCATTACGAAACGAGCTCGTACCTGCGCAGGATTGAGGTAACGTTCAAAATCACCTGAACCTGGAAAGGCTCCTGTCTAATTCATGGAAGTCAGTGTTCAGGTAACATTATTACTTTGTGCAGACGTTTGTAGGTAAGATGTCAGCGCTGTGAGACGAGCAACTTACTCATCATTACGAGGAGGCATGCAGGGCAGACATCCAAACCCCCTCCGCAGCAGGGGGCTGCCCAACATCCAGTAATTAAAGAAAGTGTGGAACTACAGTAAACATGCTGTTACTGGCACAGATCCTGGCAGAAAGCCACGGGTCATTACTGATTCATGTGCCAGATTGGAAGAATGTTCTCACCGTGTTTGAAGCTGTGTGTGCAGCTGTGTTTGTGCTTTAGCGTGCATGTTTAGATATCTTAAATCCAGTCATCAATCTCAATGATCAAGGCAAACCAGCATTATGAATAAAACTCTCTACACCATTTTTTGTTTATTTTGAGGCTTCAAGGCTCCGTATGTATGAACTCCTCCACAGAGTTATTACTCCCCCAGGCTGCTGCTGTAACTACAAATGTGCCCTTTTCCCGAATTAAACTCATTTAATTAACACCACTTGTCAGACCGAGTATTTTTCCTTCTGTGGGAGGAAAGAAGTCCTCATTAACTCGCACACATTGAAATTGCCAGCACCGGATAGAAAAAGTCTTTCATGAATAAAAATCTTTCTAAACATGCTGCGAAGAGTCTCCTGCCTGCATTATGTTGCACTTGGTATTGTTGGTTAAATCTGCACTGATTCAACAGAAAGCAGCAAAACAATTATTTATTTTTTTCTTTTTTACAAAAACTAGCGCATCCATTATGAAATAAAAAGATGCACATAAAATAAAAATCTACACATATGTAGCTGTCCAATTAAGAGTAACTTAAATGCAAAAAGTGACCACAACAACAGTGACGACGTCACACCGGGTCGCTGTCCGTTTCAGCACCAAGTCATTGACCATCAGCAGCCTCCTCGCGCCCTACAAGCCCCATGATGTCCCTGCAGGCGTCCGTGCAGCAGAGTGTAAAGTTACCTTCCTGCACGATTGTTCTTACTTCCCACAGCAGCTTTAGTGGCATGTTTTAAGCTCATATTGTATGTACTTTCTCTTTTTTTTGCAGCAGCGTTTTGTCAACAGACACTTACTATGTAGGCAAACCGGTCTCACGAGGTTAACTAACAAAGTCGAGCTGCACGCGGGCGTTGAGTTCAAGTTTCTATTGAATGTCATTTCTTTCAAAGAACATTTCGACGGATTTGTGTCAATGTCAGCCGCAGAAAGCCGCCTACCGTCCACAGCCATGGTGTTTCCGTGCCGTCGTGGATCTAGTGAGAGTCTCCCATCGTCTCCGGTGACCGACACCCGGGCTGCGTCTCCTGCTGCCCGCTTCTCCGCGTCGTGCTTAGCCGACAAAAGTTTCAGAGAGGTCTGGCAGGTTTAAAAGCAGCTCACGTCGTCCCACGGTGTCCCTCTGTGCTGCTGCGGTCTCTGTGGACTGGAGTTGCCGAAGACACGACAGGAATGTCCCCGAGCAGCTGGCTGACTAGGTTCCGCTGGCTCGCGACGTGCACGCGCTTGCTTGGTTGTATGTGTGTGTGATTTTTATATCTGTGTCGTGAGAATCAGACGCGCTGCTTTTTCTCAAGAGCTTGCACGAGCGCAGTGAGCTCAAAGTGCAGCTCCGGGCCCTGTAATTATGGAAGCCAGTGGAGACTCTGAAAAACAGGCGGATGAAAAGGCTTCTCATCACTGCAGCATCCACCGTGAGGAATTCCCCCGTTGCCTTTTCTTAAAGAAAGGGGGCTCTGTGTGTGTGTGTGTGTGTGTGTGTGTGTGTGTGATGGACCTTCTGTGCATATAGAGCTGCAGGATAGAGCACCAAACCTGCTCTGCTCCCACCTGCACTGTTACAAATCGATCACATATACAGTGAACTACATGCAAATAAACTAGTACTAGTACATGTTGCATTAGTTGGTAGTTCAACTACATTCATGTTTGCATAGTGTTTCAAGCAGTTTAATTACTTCTTTTTTTCCCCGCCATTTCTTGTGTAGTTAATTACTGAAACTACAAAGAGCTTAGGGCCATAAACTAAAGTAATGACTTTTTTAATTTCTACTATTGTAAAAATATTGTTTATTCAAACCGGCTGTTCATACTGTGTAAAAAGCTGCAAGTTAAAGGCTGTTTTATTAGTTAAGATCTAAAATATTATTACGACTTAGAAAACAGGCCAATTTCTTTTTTAGATCAGCTCTCATTCGGTCAAACGGTCTAAAAAGGTGTAAATTAAATATTTTTTAGTGTGGTATTTTATTTTATTTTGGTTTATGTATGTGAAGAAGTTTTTTAAATAAACTAAAATTGAGTGGCATTATTTGCTGGCATGGGAATTCCTTCGTTTTACATGGTTATAATTGTCGTATCACATGTACATTTGTAAATCTGATCACTTGATCACACAGAAACTGTGGAGGATTCTGCTGCTGCACCAGGAACACTGAAGGAACCCTAACTCCCATGATGCACTTCTGCTGCACCGCCACACCAAACTCCAGCTGTTACTGTTGTTTTGATTGAGAAACCCCGAGTGGCAGAAAGTTAAATTTTGTGCGTTTAAATGACAAATGCTGCTATTCACCAGTGGAGGCAAGAGGAGTTTTCTACATAATGATCCTAAGTTTACTGTCTGAATCCACTCAGCATCAGCAGGAGGGGCATGTCTATGTGGGGAGGATCAAATAAGACATACATAAAGAACTAAAAAGGAGGGCAAATGTTTTGAGTTTTGTTTATCCGCTGCTACAAATCTTACTCGAGCTTCTGGGAGCTGCTGAGGGATTGCCCCTGAAGGGTCTGGACTAAATACATTTCATGGTTTTCATCTGTGTATTTATAAATATCTCACACTTTTACATCAGGCTGCTCTGGTTTTGGTTGAAATCTACAAAACAGCAAAAACAGCAAAAACAAAAAAGCACTGCAGCTGTTTGTGTTGTGAAACTGGGAGCAGCAGAGGAAAAACTTAATATTTTTCTGTCCAGACTAAATCGTGATCGTCCTCCTGAGACAGATCTTGGCAGGGGACTGTGGCGGTGCAAGTGTGATGATGAACAGTGAGCTCAAGGTGAAAGCCACAGTATCACACAGGGCTGCGCGTGATGGAGAGACAGATGTTTATCACAAAGCGTCTGCAGAGGAAGAGTACACGTTGAATGACCTTCGAGACTTCTGAATCCACCTAACACTATTGCACCTTTGCAGTCGAACAACGGAAACAATGTTTTTATAATACAGAGTGAAAATGCAGATCACAGCCACAGACAGTTAAGCTCACTGGTGTTGGTGAAGGTCATTGTCTGACCAACATCGCCAAACAACAAACCAAAAGTCGGTGTGTGTGTGTGTGTGTGTTCTGGAGAAAATGGATAAAAAAGCCCCTGAACATAAGTAGTCCACCCACAGGTGTTTTCACTTATGTGTGTGCACAAACAGCACCTGGTTCCCATCTACTGGTTCCGTTGTACCCATTAGGGCAGGAAAAAGTAGCCAATTATCATTCTTGTCATTTTTATTAGTGCATATACTTCATGTTATTCTCAGCAAAGCTCCACCCGACTCACACCTGCAGAGGTCTTATCAGTAATCGAAAAGTCAAGTAGCCAAGTAATTACTCTCCAACAAAATCCACCCACCAGCACCTCTCAGGCTCACTTATTCATACGTTATGTCTCGTTTGTTTAATGCGTACGAGAAGTGTGATAATGAGCTATACTTTGTGAGCTTTGTGAGCTTTGTGAGTTTCCCCTCTTTATGCTAAGCTAACTGTCTCCTGGCTCCAGCTTCGTATTTCACAGAGTGGCATCGATCTTCTCTTCCAACTCTCAGCAAGAAATCGAAAAAGTATTTTAAGGCCATTTAAGACACTGTGGTGAACATAGTGTTCACAGCGACAATATGAAATAAAACCTCCAAATAAGTGTCTCTTCTTCTTCTTGGGAACTTCCAGCTCGTCTTTGAACAGGAAGACGCCGGCATGAGTACAGTTCACTGGCTCCCTGTGCGTTTTAAGATTGTATTGTTTGCATTAAATGTGCTAGCTCCATCCCTCAGACCTTTGAAACCCATACGTCCCGTCGAGGTCAATCAGGTCCGCTGACCCGTTGCTCCTTGTTGTCCCAAGATCCAGGTCGAACAGCGGAGATCACTTGGCGTCATCGTCCCCAAACTCTGGATGGCGTTGCCTCTGCATGTTAGGCTGGCCCCTACACTGCCCGTTAATAAATCCTGCCTTAAAACACATCTTTATTCCTTGGCTTTTAATTCAGTGGGAGAGCTGCCTTATTGCCTTTTGATATTTTATTGTCCTTGTTGTCATGGCCTGGATGTTTCCCCAACTTCCTGTTTTATTTTGTAAAGTGCTTTCCACTTGAGTCTTGTTTAGTTTGACTTCCTGTCTCTGTGTAATCACCCTGCCAGCCTTGTCTGGTTGCCTGCCCTCTCCAGCTGTGTCTCGTCTGTCATTAGTGTGTGTGTGTGTGTGTGTGTGTGTGTGTGTATTTATTCCTGTCCTGTTTCATTGCTCTATGACTCCAATGTTTTTGATCCTTGTGTTTCCCCGTCTTTCCCGGTTTGTGTTTTCCGTTTCAGCTTTTGCCTGTTTGCTTGTTTTTTTTGTAGTTAGTTGGTTTTTGTAAGCTTTTTACAATAAAGCTCTGTTCTTGTTAACACGTCTTCTGTTAACTGCGTTTGGGTCTTCCTCGTTACCTCACTCCCTGACACTTCCATCCATCCATCCATTTTCAACCGCTTATCCGGGGTCGGGTCGCGGGGGCAACAGCTCCAGCAGGGGGCCCCAAACTTCCCTTTCCCGGGCCACATTGGCCTGACACTTGTGTTTGTTTATTGTGTTGTTTTATGGTTTTTGCCACGTTTAAATTGTCCAGCACTTTGTTTAACTGTTGTTGTTTTTCAATGTCCTTTTATAAATATGTTTTTACATTACATTACAGTTCATTTAGCAGACGCTTTTGTCTCAAAGCGACTTACAATAAGTGCAAACAATCATGAGGGTACGACTCTAAACAGCGAGAATCTTGCAAGTACATCAGCTTCAAATAGGTGAAATCATAGAAGTGTAGAACAATAGCTTCAAATAAACCAAACCAAAGTAAGAGCAACAAAGAGAAACTATAGAATAAAAATGCTGCACTCCAACATATTCAGAGCTGAAACATGGTTTTAAAAAGGTCTGCGACATCTACGCCTCGTACAGGTGACAGGTAGTTTTGAGGTTGAGGTGAAGGTGGAGGAGGCCCAGAATGTTTCATTTCATTTAATTGTTTATAAGGATAAAGGCACATTTACAACATGTCTGGCTAATTATCAACTGCAGTCTTTTGGCGAGATGTATTAAACCAATGAGGTGAAGGTTAAAATGTATACACTGAAGACAACAAGACTCCATGAAGACAGCAACAAAATAGAAAAACCATGCAGAGCAACAGGAAACCACAGGATCCACTGTTCCCAGTCCTGCACACAATATCAACATTACACAGTGACTGTGTGTCATTCTGGGTGACTTCAACATCCTGATTTAAAATTCCCTCTTTGGGTTTATAAGAATCAAAAGATGCCAAGAGTGAATGCGAGGCGGAGCTCCCTGCTGTTTTTGCTGCTGCATTATGTGATTGATGTTTATTTTAAATGACTCTGCAACAGCTGCCAGATATTCTCCTACATCCTCCCACAATTCATGCCTGAATCTTCCCTCTCACCACTGAGGATGGCTGCCTTGTTGGCCCTCGCCTGGTTTTTTTAAACAGCGGTCACAGAATTACATTGTAGTTTATCCCAGTCACACCACAAACTGCACATGGGACTGTGAGCCCAGCGGACTGGTTTGAGTTTAACTGGCAGGGTGTGTGTATGATGAGTTGTTTCCGCACATGTTTCTAGGGAAACACAGACTGCAGCTTTGGGGCTCCTCTCAAACTTTAAGTGTGTACACATTTGGCCTGGATAGAGCGCTAAAAGATGAAAGGGGCCGCTTGAATGAATAGTTTCCACAGGAGAGAACATCAAAGAGCCTGAAATATTAACAGTATACATGTGAGGTTTACACTGAGCCTTTTGTTTTAACCTTCACAAAAGGAAATATTTTCAGCTATTGTTTTTTATGGTCATTCCAAAAAGAAATCCAGAAAATCCTGCCCAGTGTTTTAGACTAAACATGAAACACATTGTGCTCTAACACTACGGCCACCAGGCAGAGTTAATGCTTTCTTATTCAGCAATAACTTTAAAACTATTTTTACAACAAAGTCAGAGCCTTTGTAAAGAAAAAGCTGTTTCTCAGTTTAAGCCCTTAACCAACACAAGGGGGCAATATCCTTCTGTGTACGGATACATTGTGCTTTATAATAGCTCTGGGAAATATGTGACCATTGTTCAATATCATATTTACGAAGACAAAACACGCCAATAACTACAACTGCTAACGTATAACACATTCCATATAGTACGTCTTTACTTTAGTTCCCCAAATGATGTAAAAACTAGTGAATAAAGCATTATAATTATACCATTTTGTATTTTATGCATATTTGATTTTTCAAATATAAACCATCCGTCCATTACAATTGAGAACGACACATCCTGAGTATCAGTTTGTTGGTTTGCTGTTATAAGTCATTTCAAATAATATGCAGAGGCATTTTATTGGTGTGCAGTAAGACACCAATTTTGAATATCCATGTTTCGCTTCATACGAGTTGTATAATCCTCGTTCTTTCAAACATTACCTTTAGGGGATATGAATTTTTAATTAGTATTCCAATTCATTCAGAAAAGGCAGCACACACTATTACACTATCACACTACTACATTATAAATCTATGATACAATATACAGTATATATATATATATATATATATATATATATAATGAGTGTGAGAATGTGGGCCTACCTCCTCACCCTTTACTTTCTTAGTTTCACCCAATCCCTGGAAGTCTATGGGATCACGATTATGTCATTTAAATCCCATAGAAACTCAACAATTGAGCCAAGATGACACCAAATACTTAAAAAAGGTATTTCCTATAATACTTATTAGTTTCTGACTCTGGGAATGTGGGTAAAACAGTGAAATTCTCTCCAAACTACTGGATCTCTGAACTTTCTTTTTAACCAAATCACTCACATTTAGGTTATTCTATGTGATCTTCTTTTGATAAATAATGTAATAACTAATGTCGTGTTTTTTTAGCTTCCATTCACTGAGCCCTCCTGGAGAGGCCTGCCTCACTTTGAAAACCTCTGATATATATTATTCTGAAATTGGGTACTTTTACTTGTGTTACTTTACGTACATTTGTATGATATATACTGCAGACATACATTATGGAACCGATTTCAATGCCATTTTAAACTCCATCCAGTATATTCTACTGTTTGTCCAGGAGGCCGCGTTACCGCCCCTTTGTTTAGATGATGCCAAATTATTATTATTATTTTTTTAAATGTACATATTTTTGATTTCAATACAACACCACAGTACAATAATTTAGTTACTGTGTCATTTAGTTTTTTTACATTTGCTTTTTAAACAAAGTTTAACAAATATAAAAAGTATATGGGCTGCAAATCGGGAGAAAAAAAGGGAAAAGGGTTTTTGTAGTGTGTGTGTGTGTGTGTGTGTGTGTGTGTGTGTGTGTGTGTGTGTG
>CALSCE010000016.1:6555796-6584819 GCA_943593645.1 Bovichtus variegatus | reverse complement strand
GTGTGTGTGTGTGTGTGTGTGTGTGTGTGTGTGTGTGTGTGTGTGTGTACAGATGTTTACACACTGCCATGAGCAAACACACTGAACTTCTTGGCTAACGTGTGAAGTGTGCCGTGACCTCTGGCTCCGCATGTGGCCGCCAAATTATGTTTGTTTCAGCCAAGATTTGTCTTATTTAATGACTAAATCCTTCAGATGGTGACAGCTCGGAATTCATTATTTTTAACAAGGACCAAAAGAAAAAAAGATTCAGTCAAAAATCCTAAACCTAAAACAGAATAATCCTATAGAAAGAGGTAAAAAAAAAAAAAAAACACACAAAAATGCAACTGTAGCATGTAACTGTGGGTGCACCGCCACAGGAAACAGGGTGGAGGTTTGTGAAGTGTTGAGACCAATTACTCTTGTTTGTTCTTTTACATGGCTGTGAACATACAAGAGCGGATACAGGCCACTTTAAAACAAACAAACAATGTTGCAAATTAGACACAACACTTTCTAAAGCTGCGTTTGCAACATTTTCTTCTAAACTTTGATGAATAAAAGATGCACAGATTATTTTCTAATGCATAAATGCATCATGCATTTCTCTCTGTCTGGTTACAGCCACTGATAAATTACAGGGTTCCCACCTACTTAAACATTAGATAAGTTTTCAAGGACTTTCCAGGCCCAATTCTCTCAAATTCAATGACCCAACAGGGCATAGTTTGAGACACGGATCACGGTTAATTACTGTTGCAATACAGGGAATTTTTACAGAATTTTTAAAAACTCAGAAAAAAACAACTTCAATAATATAAATTCAAGCACTGTCAAAGACAAAAGCCTATTTATGTCTATTTTCAAAAGCTTTCAAGGCCTTGATTTCCCCCCCGCGAAATTCACAAACTTTCGAGGATTTCAAGCATCAGTGGTAACTATGACATTAACGAGTCGTATTCAGAAGCTGACAGGAAATGAGTGACAATATTTAGGTCATACTGTGTTCAGAAAAAGCCTTTTTCAAGCTCATGGTGCCGTTCACGTTCACTTCAGTGCACGAGGAAACTATAAAAAATTTATAAACCTTTCACACTCTTTGGATCATGCTCCAACTCATCTTTTATTCCATGCAAGTTCAAACAAATGCTGAAAATGCAAATATTATATGAGCCAGCACTGCTGGAGCCTCACAGTCCAGTCGCACCGACTTTGTAGGAAACTAAAGACACACATGAGGAGATTTACAGGTCAGCTCAGAATTTGGGCCGCTGGTGTTAAAACTAAATAGACACACACACAGGGAAGGGATGAACCCAAATGCAACTCCCCATATGTTGCACAGACTTTTATAGATGCCGTTCTCCCCTTTTTTTTATTTTTTATTTTGAATGCAGGCAAATTCGTCCTCTCCCTGCTCATAATGTGGCGATGTGGAGAAGTCCATGAACGGCTTAAGCCTGACGTATGCGCCATGACGGGCAGGTGGGTGGAAGCTAAAATAGCTGTAACTGTGTGATGCCATTCAAGGAAACTCTGGGTGGAGCCGCCACCGGCCTGCAGAATAAAGCTGCACTTGTTCCACAGCAGCAGAAGCATAAAAGCCCGAGTCTGGATGCTGCGTGCTCTGCAACATGTTTCACGTGATACAATGAGCGCTTGTTTACAAATCAGGAGGGTAAAAGAGCTCACGGAGAATATGTAACACACACACACGCACACACACTGTTGTGTTTCTGCACTGAACAGGGTGTTTCCAGGTAAAAGAGGTGGGACATGGTACAAACAGGATACAGGAAATGGGCCTGCTTCTAAAAAGGGCCAATCAAAAGATCCCTGCACAATAATGGACACAGTGTTACTCCTGTTCAAAATGAGGTCATGCTACAATGGTCACGGCAAAACATTTTTTTTAATGTGTGGCATTAATGGTGGTCTGTACATAAACGCCACGGATCCTTCATTACAAGTAAAAGTGTTTCACTCAAAATGCTTTAGCGTTAACAGCTAAATGTCATTAACCAATGAAAAGTAAAAGCGCTCGTTGTTCATACTGATAGAGCAGCATTTGACTGTTGTCGTTGCTCGAGGCGGAGCTAGTTATAACTGCTTTATATACAGTCAGATAGTTAGTCCAGTGGTTCCCAACACAGGCGACAGGCCCTTCCAAAGGGTCACCAGATGAATCTGAGGGGTAAAAATAAAACCGGATAAATGTAGTGGAGTAAAAAGTACAATATTTCCCTCTGAGATGCAGTGGAGTAAAAGTATGAAGTAGCCAAACATGTAAATACTTAAGTAAAGTGCAAGCACCTTAAATTACGTATAAGTACAGTACTTGAGTAAATGTACTTCATTACTATCCACCACTGCATATGCTAAAAAAAACACATAAATTAAAGACCTGCAAACTGTTTTAGGCGATAAATTGAAACTGTGAATTTAGCTTGCTCACTTTTCTTAGGACTATCTTTAATCCCAGTGTTTAGTTTGCCCTCAAAAAGTGGATAAAGTGGTTGCGGTAAATTGATTCAAATGAATACATGGAGCTAAAATGTGTCTTTAAGTGGAAAGTGTTGTAGCTGTGGTGCGGTGGAGCTGCCAGGCGTCTTTCTATCCTCAGGGCGGTGAGTTACTCAACTGTACAAAGACGAGTGTTGTGAATGAATGTGTGTGCTTGTGGGGGCAAGGCCCTCAGGCATGGGTGTGTACCGTCACAGCCTTCAACACAGGGTATTTGTTTTTATTTGTTCCCGGTCCTGGAGGTTTGCTGTTAGGTCGGGGTTTAAACTGTGTCAATGTGTGAAGAAAGTGAGCCCAAGATGCTCCACAGATTTCAACCTCAGCGATATCTTCACAGATCAGCCACTCGAGCATCACAAATGTGAGCTGTGTGGACTTCCCATACAGATTTCATACAACATTGAATATTTTTTGTATGCTAGTTTAGTACCACACACTGTATGACACTGTACTAGAGGATTTTGATGATTGATTGAATAATCCTCCTTCCTGGTTCCAGCTTCTCAAATATGTTTTTTGACATTTGAAGAGAAGTATGCAAGTAGATTTTAGAGTATAATTTAGTACAATTTATACTTCTACACCACTACGATTTGGAGGAAAATGTTGTACTTTTTACTTCGCTACATTATTTGACAGCTTTAGTTACTTAGTTACTAATAAATAATGTATATATGCATGTGTAGGTGTTATTATAAATGAAACTAACTGGCAGTATATACGTAAGATAGTAGAAAAGTAGAACAGAACAATAAGGCCCACATTTACCAGCTACAACTTTAATTATGCATGAATAACTCAATAATTATAATCCAATAATATAATAGAAAAGATTCTGAAATGGGCCGTTCTGCGCGAGTACTTTTATTTTTCATACTTCAACTATAAGTTGTGTACTTTTACTTAATACATTTTTTTAATGGACTTGTAACAGGTATTACTACTTTTAAAGTAATAGAAAAGTAAAAGTATAGTAAAATATCTGCATACTTCTTCCACCAGTACAGTAGACTTCTTTGAGAATTTTCTTTGAAATGGATATACATTTTCTTTTATAGACTAAGCGATAAATCAAAACATAACAGACATATATGTTTGATAACAGCCCTACACTGTATGACAACTGAATGTATGACATTTATAATAAAGGAAATAATCTCGACTGTGTGCCATTCTGAGGATGAGGATAGAAAAATGAATTTAACTGGGGAGAATGGGAGCTGGAAATAGTAACAGGCATCATGAAAAATGCTTTTGATCGATGTTATTGGCAACTTTTCTCATCGACATTAGTTCAAAGTAGTTCTAAGGTCAATGTTAATGTTGTATCCTTAAGGATCAAACATCGTCTTCTTGGATTATTATTTATTTCCACTATTACACTAAAAAAAGACTGCCTGTTTAGGGACAAGGCCTGGTGCTGTACACTCTGGATGTGACGTGTTGTTTCCCCTCTGGTTTGCTGTGATGTCACCTGACGTCAAGCTCATGGGACTTCAGCATCTGCCCTGATTGGTAGAAGGCAGTAATAATAATAATAAAAAGCTGGATTTCTATAAAGTTGACAGAATGGGATAACACAAATTGTGAAGGTGAGGGCTCTCTTCCCTCCTCCAGTGACACTCTGGTGTTACTTTGAGGAGGTTGAGTGGGAGGAGATATGCAGATGGTGCCAGTGGGGCCCTATTAGTGGCGTCTGTAGTCCACCAAACTCACAGTGGACTGTTGTCACTCTAACAGAGTCCACCACACCCACAGCCTGCGTCAGGGTCAACATTCACAGGGTGGCTTTCTGCTCTATAGCGAAGCCAAAATAAGGTTGTACTGCAGAGACTCAAGTCTTTTTTCTTTCTCAGTTTTGAGATATCTTGTTTTGTCAGAGACCTGCCAATTCAATCATTTCCACACCAAGTGAGTGGAGTGGAATATTTAGGGATTACTTGGCTTGCCCTTGACGGAGGAATACTTTTTTCTTCTGGGAGATCATCTTTACCTCAGTTTGAAGACTAAGCTTTTGACATTGGATACCCAAGGATGCATTTTGTGATGGCTGCGAGTCCTTTTTTTGTGTTTTTGACTCTATTTCTGTCACTGGTCGAAGCCAAGTTCTACAGACCACTCCAGTTCAACCAGTATAAAGCTGGGCTCAGTCAACACCATGACCAAGGCAAACCCACCAGCAGACACAAGTAAGTTATCACTCTCAGGAATCAAGTCTACATCACTTAAGATCTTACTTTACATTGAGTGACAATATTCTGTATTTTTAAAAAGATACTGTAACTAGAAATGATATTTATGTGTTGCATCTTTTACCTCCTCTCTGAAAGGAACCACTGTGCCTTTGTGGTTGAAAAGACAGTGTCCTTCACCGTGCAGGATGGGGCAGCCCCGTATGTAAAAGCTGAGTACAACAGGTGTTCCTGGGGCCAAAAATGTCCAACTCTCCAGTGAGTAAACAAGATATCTTATCATGTCATAGTTAGTATTTTTTTAAATTGGTATTCCCATCACTTCAGGAGACAAAATACTGCCGCTAAGTGTATGTTTCTGATTGATGTTGGTTGTTCCCCTCAGGTATCGTCTGATGTACAAACCAACGTACAAGGTGGCCCATAAAACCGTCACAGAGCTGGAGTGGCGTTGTTGTCCCGGGTACTCTGGTTATGGCTGTATGGAGGGACATCCGGTTTACCAACACCCCATGAAAATGATGCCTCCATTCAAGGGCCCGCCAATGAAAGGCCCACAGTTTAAGGGCCCACAATACAATGGTCCCATGTTCAAGGGCCCACCTATTAACATTGTTATGAAGGCCAACCCATGGAGTCAAAAAGGACCTCCAACCGGCAGTTTTAGCTCTTACCCAATGCGCCACTTTGGGCCTCCGAGAACCTCCTCCTACCCAGAAACCTCCTTCGAGCCTTATCCGGCAGAGCCAGAGTCAATGCCAGAGCACCAGGAACCACTTCACACAGAGCACGACCAAGAACATGAGCAAGAACATGAGCAAGAACATGAGCAAAAACATGAGCATGAACATGAGCATGAACATGAGCATAGCCAAGGACCAGAGGAACACATACCAGAGGAAATCCCTCCACCTCGATCTGGTGGAGAACAGCCTGAGGGTGAGCCCATAAGTGTGCCTTTATTCCAAACTAAATTCTAATTCTCACTGGGTTTGACTATATAGTGTGTTCCCACTGGATTAGGGGTGACAATAACCGTGATATTTAAAAAAAAATAAAATGAAATATTGATATGATGTTAATATTACACATATGATAATATGGTGTTGGCAGATGTTAGGCCTTGTGAAGTTTTTGTGTATCAGTTCATCTGGTTGCCTTTTCTCTAGCCATTAGTGTGATTGTTCTTTTGTAGATGCTTTTGAACAGTTACAGACTCTCTCCACCTACACACATACTGTATCTTACATAGCGTAATTTATTCCCAAAAAAGAGCCAGAACTTGGAATAAACGAAATTAAAGATGAAATTCATTTATAGAATAATTTTTTTTCTCTCAAAATGTTCTATAGATATAGCAAAAACTTATATTATTTTTATATCATTTTACTATGTAAATATTTATTATCTGTGATTTGTCAATTATTTTTACTGTATTTGTTTTTATTGAGAGATCCGCACAAGAATTACACTGCCCTTGCACCCCTTTACCTCAGCAAATGTTAAATAAAGTCTTGAATCTTTATTCAAATGTTAACAGCTTTATTTTCTCTCTTCAGGTCAGACTCTAGACAGTGAGACAGAGGAGCGAATATATCGAATGGAGGCGGATGTGCGACGTCTAAACCAGGGCCTGGAGACCCTGAGGGGAACTGTGAATGGACTGGAAGATAGTCTACGAGCCTCGCTGAGAGAAGATGCCAACAGGATGCTGTCAGCTCTGCTCTCTGCTGCCCCTGTTCCTGTACCCGCTCCCGCTGTAGCCTCTGGTTCATCCACAGTAGGGTTTGCTGAGATTCCTGGGGGAGACCCTGAGACAGAGGGCCTGGACGGCAGACGAGTGGTTCCGGGCCTCACAGAACTGAATGGAAGGGTAGAGGAGCTCAGGACAGAGCTGCAAGCCAAGACAGCAGAGATGCAAGAACTCAAAGCAACAGTGACGGGACATGATGGCGCACTGAAGATGATGTCGAATGGAGCAGGAGTGGTGTCAGATTCCACTGTCAATCTTGGTGGAAATGCACAGAGAGCTATGGAGAACTTGATGGATGCCAAGCTGAGTGAAGCCAGGACAGAAATTCTCAGTGGGTTTGAGATTCGTGTGGAGAGTGCAGAAGGCAGATGCGAGGAGAAAGCTGGGGATGTGCATCGTCAGTGCCAGAGGGAGCAAAGCGAGGGGCAGGAGCAGATGGAGGACGCTCTGGAGGAAAGTAACACAGACTTGAGAGCAGAGCTGAGAAACCTCCAGACACAGATCAATGGTTTACAGGCTACAGGGAGCTGCGCTGGTAGAGTGAGTGGGCTGGCTGAAAGGGTGCAGAGGCTGGAAACATCAGTGGCCGGCCTCAACCAGTCCCAGGGGCTCCTGAGAGTGGAGCTGGGTGGACACAAGGACCACATTGAGGGCATGCTGGAGGGGCGTTTGGGGTATGTAGAGGCCAAGCTCAACCTGACAGGGCAGAGCAAAAGCGATGAGTCTGAAAGGAGGAGTGAAGTTCTGGACAGAGCTGAGACAGGACCTGGTGTGGAGGCCAGAATGGAGGGTAAGATGAGAGCTCTGGAAGACCGTTTACTGACAGCTTTAGAGGAGCTGGGTAATGCCACTGCCCCCGCACTGCTGGAGGGTCATGCTGTTCCCACTCTGGAGACAGAGCTGGAGTCTCTCAGAGGGAGACTAGAGGTGGATGTGGACAGAGTGCAGAAGCACCTGAGCAGCCTTGAGATCCTCTGCACCTCTTCTTGTTCCTCACGTCAAACCCCATCTGCCATCCAGGGAGACTCTGCTGAGTCAAGTGTCAATCTGGCCGAGGAGCCGGATGTGAAGGAGGCACTCAACATGCAAGGTGACCGTTTGAAAAGCCTCAACGTCACACTGCAGAACATCCTAAAGCGTCTGGCCCTCAGGGACCAGCAGGAACAAGCTGAGGAAGATTATCCCGTACAGGGAGAGCTCACAATCCTCAAGTTCAACGTCCGCGTAGTCAACCACACCCTCAAAGGCCTCCAGGATTCCCTGGGGACAGTCGTCCACCAGGTGGGCCAAGCCAACAGCTCCTGGCATGAGAGAGAGGCTAGTCTGGCCAAGCAGATAAAGGGTGTGGTGCAGCTGGTTGGACATCAGGCTTCCATGCTTGGGGCAGGTGAGCGCAGACTGACCCGGGTGAAAGGTGAGCTGCAGGAGATGAAGAGGCGGCTAGCTGAGGAGGTCCGGGGCTGCCGGAGCACAGCTATGGGGGTCCAGAAAGAAGTGACTGAGGTTGGAGGGCGCGTTGCCAGCGTGGAGGACCAATGTAAAGGCCTGAATTACTTGGCAGAGGACCTGGAGAGAATCAGGGAGGAGCTGGAGAAACAATCGACTGGGCTTTTGGTGCAAGTCAACGGGACTCTCTCCAGCCATGCTCAGCAGCTGTCTGAGCTGAGAGGCGAACTCAGAAACTGCACCACCTTGGTACAGCCAACGCAACAGAGTTCAGAGCTGGAGCCAGAGCTGAGACGAGGGGACACCTTCACTTTGAATTAATTCAGTTCACACGGACAATAGATTATAAAAATGAATGAAAAAGGGGGAAACACTCTGCAGGTGTAGTGGGGGTCCACTAAAACTCCACCTTATCATTTGAATTGTAAAATACAAAGGTTTTGAACCTGCACTGAAATAAGGATGGTTTTAGTTAGCTTACAGTATACAATGAAAACAAAAACGGTAACAAGTGTTACTGTACTGTTTCTGTAAAGCTACTTTACGGCTGTTTAATGTTTACATGTCTACGTTTTTGTATTGATTTTTGTTATGTCTAGACTAGAAGTATACCAGATATTATGTTTTTATATGGTTTCAGTTCTTGAAAATCCCTTTCTTTCCTGATTGTAATCCTGCATAAAATGTTAGTGTTTCAAGATGTATACGGTTTAATCACAAGGTTTTTCAATGCTTACAATCCAATAAACAAGTTTCTTTACTATTCATGTTTTCTTGCTTAAAAGACATGTCACACAAGAGGGGTTAGATACATATTTTTGATTTGATTTGATAAAGATTATGAATTTAAAAGCACAACGAATCACAAGAGTATCATGACCAGAGGATGGCACTTAAAAGCATTACTAAATATAAATATTTCTTAGGTGTTCCTCCAAGGAAATAACAAACACAAATCCATGGAAACATACACATTTCAACATTAACTAGTCCCCCTTGCAACTCCACGCTCACCATCGTCGCCTTAACCTTTGTTTTAAAAACACCTTTGTTTAATAAGCAGGCGCAGGTTGTTCCATAAGGAGATCCCAGTATAGAAAAATAATCTTTTTGCCATTTTACTTTTAACACGAGGAACACTGCATTCTTGCTTTTGTGATGCCATTTTTGGGGGCTTCCAACAGTGTCATTTAGACAGTTCACATGTTCTGGGGCCTTTTTGTGAATGATATCAAACATATGGTTGAGTTTCAGTTGATGCAGAGAAGTGGAGAAACCACAAGAGGGCAACAGAGGAGCATTAATACTGTTGACTGCTTCACTTAAACTATGTTCACGCAGAGTATAAATGATTCAGTTCATGGTAACGGCCCATGCATGCCACAGGAGAATTACAAATTGGCATAAATGCCACAGTGATACAGAAAGTCAATGAGGACTTTAGGACAGCAGACTACATTTAATTCTCTCTCTACCAGCCCAGCTCTCCGAGCACAGCATTCATTGAACGTAACAATGGGGCGATAGGTGACCTTGCATATAACCCTCGCCTGTTATTTCCGTCTCGCCTGTTAGACAAACAACCATTAAAATGACAACTATGTGGGAGATGAGCCCTTTGACAGGTGCTGAATAACAACTACGGAAAGGCCAGGGAGGAAGAGCAGGGCAGGCAGAAAAGATAGACGTCAATATTTATGTTGGAAGAGCGGAGTGACGGAGCGATCTCGACAACACTAAGTATAAACTTATAATGATGCAGGTTCATGCACATGCACACACAGAAAGTGAGGAGGAGAGATGCACTCCACTGCTTCCTGAAGCAACCTCCTACACATAACCAGGGCTGCGATTGTTTCCATATCTCACGATTGGACTAAAAAATCGATTCTCGGTTGAAAATGGATTCTGGATTCAGTACAGAGGGCTGCATATTTCAGGATCCACTCCAGTCCGCTGTGTGCTAATAAAGGCGGTATGAAAGCAGAGTAAAGTTTTTATAAGATTAGGAAGTTTTTATATTTGAAAAAGTTATATCAATTGATCAAAATAATAAAAATGCTGCCTGTTACATACATATATATGTGTAGGCTACCTGCCTTTTTATTCCTCAGAAAAAACTTTCAATTTTCCAATTTCAAAACTGGTATTTTGTGTAAGTCTTCCACAAATCACACAATAATGCTTGACACAACTTTGCCTTGGTAGGATTACTATCTGACGGTAGAAATATCTAGGATTTATATAAAAAACTTTTATAATAATAGATTTTTTTGGAGGTTGTGAAGCGGAATCAGATAAGATCTTGATTGCCATGAAAGACCTGAATATATTGTGTTTTCTTAGTTCTTTTCTGTATTCCTCTCTCTCATGCCTCCTTTACATCCACACCACCTTAAAGCCCAGCCAACAACACATTAATCTTGTTTGTTTCCAAGAAGATACTTGAACACAAAGGGCAGTCTGGGGGGTGGCTCTGATAAATTTGTCTCTAGAGTCCCTTCACTGCTCAATCATGTATCCGATTCTGATGCATGCTCCCTGCACAACTCGCAGACTGTCACTGGCCGAGGCATTTACCCAAATAAAAAAAAAAAAGGCAAAGCTGGCAGGAAGACAGAGGACAAAGGATATTTGAGTAAACAGAAGGCTGCAGTGGTCGAAAAATGTGAATCATCCTGTATAATATCCTCTGTGGAAAGCTTAAGGTGAAAGTTTGTCCTCATTATAGTGATGGGCAGACAGCAGACAGTGTGGATTACAGTTGGCTCACATCGGAGGAAGCCCAGGAGAGAGGGCTGCTTTAAACTAAGGACTCTGAGGTTCTCAGTAATAACCTCCAGGATTTGACGTGTTTTCAATAAGCAGAAGTACAGGAGCTTTTGTCCTCTATACCGAACAAAGTATTGGTGAAAAGTTGTACTCGGAAGAAAAAAAAAAAGAAAAAAAACCCCACACTTACAAACCATTGTGACATTCACCATCACGAGTGTTTGAAATGATAAATAACAGATATGAGATGTAGGGATATACTGTAAACGTGGCACGTATTTCCTGAACTAGCTCATATTGAGTCAAGAAGAGGAAACACTCAGACAGACTTTCAGGAACTTACATGCATGTGTATTGGGAATGCAAGGTTGTTAGGCTTTTTATGGGAAAGGTTTGTGCTACTCTGTCTATGAACTGTAAATAGCTGTACCACTGTGCTACTCTTAAGGTTCCCTCCTCGTTAAAATCAACATGTTTGAATAGACTTATAGTTGCAAAAGCTCAAAGGATTAACACACACACACACACACACACATATATATATATATATATATATAACACATATATATTGATAATTAAGATGGAGATATCAGTGGCGAGAGTGCACGGTGCCGGAGCTTGTACTATGTCAGCCTGAAAAGTGATGGCTGATCAAAATCAAGGAATTGCCATAATCACCATTTCTATTTATTGCAAAATTGTGGATCCTTTTCTGCTGCAAATGCTATATTATACGCCACAAGGTTTTGCTTTTTGTTTCGAGATGTATTCTTGTTTATATCTGAGGCAAAAGAACAATAAAAAAGTTGATCACTAAATAAAGACGATGAAATACTGAATCCTTCATCAAAACACTTCCTTAAGTCTTTGCTGTGAGCCTCTCGCAGAAGGTGGATTATTGCCGGAGGTAAAGTATAATTTGGCTCCGTCCTCAAAGTGGAGGCTCGATGAAGACAAAGAAGGAAAGCAGAGGGGAAATTAATTCATTCTTTTGGAGTGACTATCTTCCATAAACATGACGATTTTAAGAGTAGGAAGTGCACAAAGGTACAGTATTCATACATCTCTGGATTTAATTATGTATCACATGCACATGGTTGGTTCAGGGTGCAAAGTAAACTTAACGTTTTTTATCAACATGCCAGATGGCTATTGAATGTTACATTTTTACTAACCACTCATTAGGTTATTATTTTTAAAAATTTTTGGCAGGTGAGTAAATGCAGATTTACATCAAGCACCAGATTTCCTCTCACAGCATCTAATTTTTTAAACATATTGTGAATTAAGGTTATTTTTGTTTTTCAACCAGTATCATTCACACATTCATTTTTTTTTTATTCACACAATCTATAGTACGTAAATGTTTATTTTAATGTTGCTATTACAGTATATCAGGGTTCATTATAAAAAGATAAAACAGTCTTTAGGTTTCAGCTTCATAGGACAACATTTAGCAACTAATGTATTAAAATTGGATGTAAAATGTCACGATAGACAGTAAATATACATTTTGAAGTTGAAGGAATAGTTGAACATAGCTCTAGATCTAGATCCATACTTTATATGGGAGCAGTATTGATCTTCTTAACTAAACCTTGGCTAGAAAATCCTTTTGGGTATTTTCTTAAATGTCAAACTCTAATTTTAAAGACCTCAGTACTTCACTTTGTTATTGTAAAAACTGTGTGCGTAGCTTCACAGCCACAAATTTGAACAAATAACTTGGTACCTCGTGACGGGCATCTTTCTGTATGTTTGGATGTTTCAGGGATTATATTGATTTAATGTGAAAAATTGAGTGAAATTATTATGACCTTCATCCAATCTGCAACAATACTGGCCCAAATGGCGTGCCACATTCTTGTGACCGAAACATTGTGAACTCATCAGTCCCAATGTCGTTCAAGTTCAGTATCGAGCCCCATAAAATGAGAAGAAACCCAATAAAACCGAATATTCATGTAATTCCTTGACATACCGGCTTCGTCAGCCTTTGTGTGTCAGTGTTTTACTGTGAGACCAGTAGTGACGTCAACCAGATCACAGAAATCTTGCATCAGGCTAATTCGTTTTGCTGCTTCCTTAAGTGATTGAAGAGCAGAGTTAACAGACCTACTGTACGTACGGTATGTGCAACCAATCCATTGCTCATGTGGTTTTAGTTGAATGAAATGTACCACATTGTGCCGTTTTCCTTTGAAACTCATTAAACCATTTTCATGAAAGTATTTTCGCAGCTGGAGGACAAATTGAAACGTTGGTTTATTACCTCTACATTAGAAGAGTAACGGGGAGAGATATCAAATCAGCTATGTTACTGTTAAATGCTCTGTCTCTGTCTTTTTAATCGTGCATTTATCTATTCCATGCTGCGTCACAGAGAGATAGACTAACTATGTTGACAGTTAGATTTGAAGAAAAAAAAAAGAATTATTCCTTAAAGAAAAGGAATTAAGGCAACTCAACTGAAGTTGGTTTAATTTAGATTTAATATGATTATATAATAATGTATACGAAAGAATCTAGCTGACATAGCTGATCACGTAATGGATACAAATGGCTTTGGATTAGATTTCCAACATAAAAAGGACTAGATATGACATTTATTCCACTAATACCCCAAATGTACTTTTCTCTTGTCTCCTCCTCCCTCCTGTAAGAGATGCTCATTATTCTACATTCAAATTATTCACTGGCAACATTTCCAGCAGCGCCAATTAGTCATATTGCAATCAGATTCATTCTGTAGCCTGAAGCTTTGAAATCCAAACTCTCAAAAGGTTAAAAGGGAAGACCTCTGCTAACAGTCCACGGCCATTGTTAACTTATATGTGCTGGGTGACAATTTCAGATTCCATCATTCTTACTGAATGTAAGAATAACCTGCAATAACTGACTAGTTTTTTTTACATTTGCTTTTTAAACAAAGTTTAACAAATATAAAAAGTATATGGGCTGCAAATCGGGAGAAAAAAAGGGAAAAGGGTTTTTGTGGAGTGTGTGTGTGTGTGTGTGTGTGTGTGTGTGTGTGTGTTTAAGACACATCTCCACTCAGAGGTTGCAGCAGACTTAACAACAAACCTGCTGATGGTGAGATTTACTGAACTGAAGTTGAAGCTTTACACACTCTCAAGCAGATGTGGACCACAGATAGTGTAAGGGTTGTTCATATTCATTCAGAAAATAAATCATTCCTGTTATTCCTTCGAATGAACCTTCCAGCTGTGCACCAAAACACCCCACAGAGCACATTTTAAGGGCAGGAAAAGTGTTCTTCGTTAGTCTTTCTGTTCCTAAGCACATGTTGGCCTGTTAACATGCTGATGTACAGTCTTTGCATCATAGCATCATAACATTTGCTAGCACTAAACAACTCAAGTCAATTTCTATTTATATAGCGCCAAATCATTACATGTTATACAGTCAGGTCTGGACAGTACTCAGACCCGACATAACAATTCTTCATGAGCAAGCAGCAAGTAAAAACTCCCCTTTTTACCGGGTGGGCAGCCATCTGCCTCGACCGGAATGCAAAGTACAGCTGATGGAAATGTTATTAGTTTTGCAGGAATTTCATCATAAAAGTTATTTTTGATATAAATTCAAGCTGATGATGGCTCTGCATCAAAGGTTTTTCAAAGTGGGGCTCAAAACAGTTTCAGGGGAGGCAGGATTGGAAATGAAAAATATTACATTAGTCATCGAAAGAAGATCACATAGAATAGTCTGAATGTGAGAGATTTGGATTATGAGATAGTTCAAAGATACAGACGTTTTGAGGAATTGTAATGTGTTTCCCATTTTCAGAATCGAATAAATGCCTCAGGACAGATTTTATTTTATGTATTTGATGTAGTTGGAATGTCAAACAGCAATATTAGGCTGTCGTGGGTCACAAGCTTTTTCCAAGCTTCGTCTGAGGAGAGGCCACATTCTCAAACATTTAAAACCCCTTTTCTAGATGAAAAAATGATATGGCAATCCATCTAATAGACATTTAATTCAAAGTCAATTCCAAGGATACATTGTATGAGCATGACGGATATCTCTATCAATTTTGTGCCAAAACCAGCCAGCAGATGCTGAGATATTTTTCAAAGGTTACAGTAAAAACGTTGACCTGTTGGTGGCGCTAGAGGTTTAGGCACACAAGTCGTAATGTGATATTTCAGTCTGGATCCAAACTGACGGTCTTTACGGTGTGAAGGAAAATGATTGCACTCATGTTCAACATGATCTCTCATGATTTCCTCTCGTTGTGATGATGTCCTCCCTACTGCTGTCTCCAATAAGTCACTAAAGGGATTTCACACTACAGCCGACCACTGGCTGTGTTAGTTCATCTAAAAGTGTCAGCGTGCGGCCCTTGAAGGACCAGGAGCCAAGGTATTAATATGACAGCCCTGCTCTTTACAGCTTTCTGACAGCCCTGCAGCCTCAGCACGGCTCAGCGACCCAGCCCACGCTCCCTTAAGCAGCTTTCCATGACTGTCAGTCCGGCAGCAGCGCTGCTCCAGGCAAACTGCATGGGTGGGTATGATAAAGTAGGATGACACAGCGCTTCAGGTGCAGTTCAAACGCTTCATACCAGGACTGCATTCACTGTGACCGAGGATGATTCTTTATTTTAGTAAAGTTACTACAAGGAGTTTTTAACTGGTTATCTCAATGTAACACTGATGCATTACATTACATTACATTACAGTTCATTTAGCAGACGCTTTTGTCTCAAAGCGACTTACAATAAGTGCAAACAATCATGAGGATACGACTCTAAACAGCGAGAATCTTGCAGGTATATCTGCTTCAAATAGGTGAAATCATAGAAGTGTAGAACAATAGCTTCAAATAAGCCAAAACAAAGTAAGAGCAACAAAGAGAAACAATAGAATAAAAAATTCAACCAATAGCTTCAAATATGATGCCTCTATATGACCTACATAAGCATAGGAGACCATGAGCGAGAAGATTTTCTCTTTCTATAAAGATATTCTGAATGCCTGCAGACCAGAGAGTCGATGTTTACGTTTTCACATTTTGGAAGTGAGTAGTACATCAGTCAGTTAAACACACTATGGATTTTCCTGCCACTAGGGGTCTCTTAATTAAAACAATAAATGAAGTAGCTTTGGATCATTGCAGTCAGCCGGTGTTTACCAGGAACCGAATTATCCTCAGAGGTCTCCGCCTCTCCAAAACAAACGTGCCTGGTGATTAAAACAATTTAATACACTGAATAAAGTGGTTTTGTGTAAAAAATCAGTGTTTCTCCGATGCTGTTTGGCTGTTCGGTTTGTTTAAATGGTAACGTCCGATGACTAAAACCTTTCATCCAGTATAGTTAACAATGACCAAGATGTAAAAAGTGTCAGTTTATGAAGCTGCTGGCAGACAAACATAACGCTGACGCTGCTCAGATGGGAGACGTTGCCTTCAGGGACACGACACATTTCTCTGGACACAACTCACTAAATATATAACGCAGGTCTAGTCGTTTATTTTCCTCATGCTCAGTCTTCCCCTTGAGTTTCTTTGAACCATTTTGTTTCCTTTTGGCCATAATTTAAATTAAATGTAATCATCTAATGTCTTTTTCTTGTCTCATTCTGATCTCTATTTGCCCTTGTTTAAATGTGTTGCATTTTGAGTTTTTATTGTTACGCACTTAGAGCTACATCTTTTGTATGAAAAGTGCTCTATAAATGAAGTGTATTATTATTATTTATTCTTTGGTTTTTGATGGATTATGATCAGTTTGTGGCGGTCAAAGGTCAGCAGATCCACAGCTGTTCTTGACTGTCAGCAGTGTTGGGGAAGCTACTTTGCAGCATATTGCTTTGCAAGCTACCAATTACTTCACACTTTAGGTTGAACTACAGCAAAGCTCCGTTAGTAAAAAGTAGTTCAAACTACTTTGTAAAAAGTGATCAGATTTGCAAATGTACATGTGATACGAAATATATAACATTAAACATTATAACTAACATAAACCTTCATTAAAATTAAACATTTCTCTGGAAATAGTTGGAAACATTTGGGATAATGTAAGTACACAGCTCAACAAAATATTTATTATAGGTCTAGTCAGTTTTCAGACGTTTCAATGCTGAAATGTTACGTATTATCCCTTTAAATGAAAGCAGGAAGAGATTTTTCTTTAGAGAATTTTATTTTTGACGCTATATTTTGTGGATGGCTGATACTGGTGCAGGATCAGCAAAGAGAAAAAGAAAATAATTGAAAAATAATTTTATTTCTAAAAATACATTGAGAGACTTGGTTTTATATCAATTTATGAATTTACGTTGGTGGTTAAAATAAAGTTTCATCTTACTAGAGAGAGCCTGCAGAGCCACACATAGATACATCACCTCATCGCAATGCATCCTGCAAACAACTGTCTTTAAAAAATAAAAATCGTTTTAAAAATAAATTGCGTTTTTCTTTCACTTGCTTCCAGGAAACACTACCACGTTTGTCCACAGGGGTCGCCAAAATCAACACAAAAGGAAAGTTCTTTGTCTTCGCTTTAAGCGGCTGTCACATTCATTTCAGACTCTTGAATGAAGCACAATAACCTGAAAGATCTCATTCAAAATGCAAAGTATGCATCAAACATTTTTTTTTATTCTCAATGCATAGTAACATAATCAGTAATTACCAGCAGCACCGTAGGAACAGGCATTCCCTGCTCAGAATCATAAACTACTGGAAGCTGCTGCGCTGATAAAGTGGAGTCATCCCTGGAGTAAACTGTTAGAAAGTGATTTGGGAAGGTCCATCTTACATGCATATTTCAAATTCATGATTCACATGTGTAAAGAAGAAGAAGAAGAAGAAGAAGAAGAAGAATCAGAAGAGGAAGAACAAAAAAAAGTGTAGGAGATAAGTATAGTGAGACGGATGGAGCGGGGGGGGGGGGGTATACTGAGTCATCAGTGACACTCAGAGCTCGCCATTATTTTCTCTCTCTCTCTCCCTCTATCTTCCTCTCTCTACTCCTCCCTCTCTCTCGCTCTCTCTCCTCCCCTTTCTCTCTCTCCTCCTCCCTCTCTCTCTCTCCCTCTCTCCTCCTCCCTCCCTGTCTCTATCTCCTCCTCTTCCTCTCTCTCCTCCTCTCTCTCTCTCTTTCTCTCCTCCTCTTCCTCTCTCTCTCTCTCTCTCTCTCTCTCCTCCTCCTCTCCTTCTCCTCCTCTTCCTCTCTCTCTCTCTCTCGCTCTGGCCTGCTGTCACTGTGGGCTTTTTGTTCAACATCAGTGGGGCTCAGTTCATCTCCACAGCGATGACGAGTGCATACGCTGTATGAGAGTGTGTGTGTGCGAACACCTGGCTGGATGTGTGCAAGTGTCTCATTGAAGAGGAGGAGAATACCTGAACCAGACTGTTCCAGAGCTAGCTCTGTCTGTCTGTCTGTCTGTCTGTCTGTCTGTCTCTCTCTCTCGCTGGTCAAGCTCCTCTCCACCTGGCCTCCATGAGTTTAACTGAGGACAAGCCATTCCTCCCTGGAAGGTAAGCAGCACAGCAGCCGGTTGTCTTTTCTGTTTCCAGTGCAATACAAAGACATTAGACAACAACAACAAAAAGCGGGATTATTGTTGGATCTTCCAAATGTTGCAGATGTTTTTTTAATGGATGTCACTAGTTGACATTCTGTTATTTCTTTCTTCATTCTTTATTTTCTGCAAAGGTCAGGTAGTTTATTCTCACCCGCAGTGGTTGTTATTTTACTAGCCTCCTTCTGAAATGATAACATCAGGACATTCAGTCAAGGTTCAAATACTACAGTAACTCAAGGCAGGGAAAGCAGATAGTGCTGTTGAAAGGAAGGCACGGCGAGCGATTATTGTGCCAGAGTGTGATGTCTTTCTATTGGATACAACAGCATATAACAAAGTGAATGACCTTCAACTTAAGCTCCGAGTCAAAGACCAGCTGTCAGAGGCAACACAATTACCCATCAGTGGCACTGAAACAAACCGCTGTTATGTAATATGCTTGTGTCACAGTAATGAAACGACTTACAAGGCTGGCGCAGTATTGCATTTATTTATTTTGCATTCTTTGTGGCTGCCGTCTTTCCCAGAAGCATGGAGATCAGAGACCAACATTTTAAACCCGATTAACATTAGATACTTTGTAGCATCTAATACATGGTATTCTGATTGTTTTCTGAGCATCGGAGTATGAAAAGTAATCCAATTAACCTTAAGAACGTGTAAAATTGCCAATGTTTGTACTGTTTGCATCAGAACTTTAATGATAAATGATCCTGAAGCTAGATATTTCAGAAGCCTTAGTGTGATTTCTTCAAAAATCCCAATCACAAAACACTAAAAACCTTTTAGTAAAAAGTGTTTAAATGTTACCTTTTGTCTTAGCTTTGCGTGTTTACATTATTGCAAAAAGATGATGTAACATTTTCAAATATAAAAGCTCCATAATCTTATACAATTTGCCACACCGCCTTTTATTAGCGCACAGCGGACTGCAGCGGATCCTGAAATTAGCAGCCCGATTTACTGAATCCAGAAGCAATATTGAATAGGGAATCAATTTTGAATCAAAAAGTGAAATACCTGAAAGATTCACACCCCCAGCCACCACTGCACTATGACTACATCCTCCTCTATCCCCTCGTCTTTATTTCACTTGCTAACCCAAAGCAATGCAAAAAACAGTTGTAATCCTCCTCTCTACTTTAAAGTTGATATGTAATTGTTTATTTGATGCAAGCCAAAGCCACGCGTTAAAGAATATTGTGCAAGAGAAGCAAAAGAAACAGAAACAAACACAAGAACGTGAGTTTGCGGCTGGAGACATCCATCACGTGCTCATTCTCCTCAGTCATTATATAAGATACTGTATGTCCCTCACGGCATGTCTTCTTGTTGTCGCCTCCAACCACTCTCTGTCATGCTGCTAAGTCACGGTGTAAATATTGTAGCGCGGTGGCGTTCGCTTGTCTCTGTCAATCACTCTCAGGCGAGGAGGCAGTTACAGTCAGAGGCTGAATACAGTCCACTTCACAAAAGGTCTCACAGGGCCCTCGGGATCTGGGTCATGGCCTTTACTGTATGTGACTTTTAAAATAACGCACAAAGCAGTGAATCACAAGCTTAATTACATACCAATGATTTTCTCTCTGGTAATATTTTTGCACTATTGTATATTGCCTATTTGTATGTTGTAATGGAGTGTTGTATTATGTGTATTGTATGTAACTTTGCTGTACTTGGGAGAAGCCAAAGACTAATTTCAACAGAGTTAACTGACAATAAAGTCATAATAACATAATAGTTGGACTACAGCTGCGATGATTAGTTGGTAATGGACTAGTCGATCAAAAGAAAATGAAGAAAAAAATTTTGTTACTCGTTTCAGTCATTTTTCAAGCACAAATGGCAAACCTTCGCTGGTTTCCGCTAAAAAATAAAGTGAAGATTTGCTGTTTTTCTTTGTCATTTATGACAGTAAATTAAAAGTCTTTGGGTTTTTAACTTTTGATTGTACAAAACATGAAATCTAAGGATGTCACTTTGGGCTCTGGAAAATCGTGATGAGAATGTTTAATAATGTTTTGTCATTTTAGAGACTAAGCAATTGAAAACATTATTGGCTGATTAATGGATAGAAATAATTTCAATTAATAATAGTTAGTTGCAGCCCTAATGCGGACATATGTATCTAACTGTGCTATAAAACAAACTTTGACTTGGAAAAAAAAGAGCTTCATGTTACAAACAAACATAGAGTTAAGTAAAATAAGCAAACAATATTAAAGATAATTGCAACCTAACAATGTTAATACACTAAGATTTTAAGCTGGACTAATGGTATGACTTTGCTAGTATGTTTTTAACAAACAGAATAAGAGCATAAATCATAAAAAATGTTGTCCAATATTGCCTTGAAATGCACCAATGAAAACAGTGTAAGTGCGAAAAGGGATATGGCAGGTCAATCAACCCGAGCACAAGTGATACAATGTGACACTTTACACTGAGAAACAAACTTTATGATTCATTATGTCAAAGGCACAAACCCTGAGGGCTGGTGGGAATGTAACATCACTGCCATATACATACATATACATGCAAAAAACTATTCTGTCGGATTTAATTTGGCTTCCATTGTAGGGCTGCGACTAACCATTATTTTCATTATCTTTTAATCAGCCGATCATTTTCCAGATTAATCAATTAAGTCAGAAAATAGTGAAAAAGGTCCATGGTGATGTCTTTAAATGACTTGTTTTGTCCAAAACCCAAAGATTTTCACTTTAATATGATATAAAACAGAAAAAAAGTAGAAAATCTCTGTTAACTGGATGTAACAAATTAATTATAACGGATATATCAGTTTCAGTTTTTGCAAATGAACACTTCAAGAGACAGAGTATTTTGAACATGAAGGAAATGTAGTTTCTCTGGGGCCAAAGTCTAACAAATTAAAAATAGTGAGAAGTTCAAACACTACAGCAAGAGCTGCTCCAACCAAAGATACATTTAACTTTTTATTTTCCACTGAAGTTTGAATTTGCAGCAATTTTTCTGCCTTAAGCTGAATCATTGATTAAATGACCACCAAAACCTGCAAAGATCCCTGAAAGCTAAAACTTTGTTTGCAGCTCTATTAGCAACACTTATTTGTTTTAGAAATACTTATGGTTTCATTATATATAAAGGGTCAGATATAAACACAGGCTAAAGGTTGAGCTTTCCCACTGCTAATCTGTGTAAACCGTGCAGACATTCTGACATTGTAAATGTCTCATGAGCTCATGCATGTGAACTTCCTGACGTGCCTGACCACAGCCATTCAAACGTTGTGAGTGACAGCCCTCGTTTCACATGAATCTCACAATTTTGACGACGTGCTGCAGGGAAACTTGTCACACATTTAAGAGATTACTTGTCACGCTGACCTCAGCGGTGAACTGCAGACAGTTTCATTAAAATGTCTTCCTCAGTAAATTAGTCTCCACGGAGAGAGACAACGGGTCGGGGCAGGAGAGGATGAGGTGCAAATGAAAGGATGTGGAGCTTAAACCAGGTCAGCAGGCGATATATGGTTGACCACTCTGCATCGTCGTCTGGAGGTCAATGTCTCCGTCACTGTTTCAAAGGCGTCCAATTAATCAGAGCTGAACAGAAGAGTTATTCCGCCGGGCTCAGAGACATGATAACAGTAGAGTCACAGCTCAGAAAATACTCCAATCTGTCACAGCAGACCGAAGGCACAGCTCATCTGGTTAAGCTCTCCCGGGCTCTTTCCGCCTCCCTCCTCCCTCTGGCTTTCACACCCACATGGCTGAGGGTCGTCTTGTTTTTGTTCCCCTGGTTACATCCATACGCTCAGATGCAGCGTTTAGCTCTAGAGATACATATTTCATAGTGTTGTCACATGTACTGTGTCTGAGGCGCTCGTTTGTTAAATTAAACAACGCTGATTCCACTCATCGCTGCTCACTCAGGCTCGATGGAGGCGCTGGAGCTTAAAGACACTTCAGAGGAAGAGAGAGAGAGACAGAGAGAGAGAGAGAGAGAGAGAAGTGTCCGTGCACTCGGATCGGTGCAAAAGTTATTCTGATTAATGCAAGCTCTAAATCTTTCAGGCGTGAAGGTTTCTGTCCAAGAGCTTGCATGAGATAAAAGCATCTTTTGCACAGATCCGAGTAGTGCAGATGTTTTTTTCCCGAAGCACTACTTGTACAGTTATCACTTAGGATACATGCACACACAAAAATTGCTTTCTGAAATTGCATAGTCTGTCGTGACAGAAAAAAAACAGGGCTGAAAAGATACTCATGTTATTGTCCCCAAGGGGGAATTTGCTCGGGCAAATAGTGCTACACACAGCTACAACTTAAAACGATACATAGCCAACAAGTCAGTGCACTGCTTCTCCAAAGACACAGTAAAAAAAATTAAAAAGGGAATGCAAAATATTGAGATAAAAGATAAATACATAGGCATTATAGAAATCAAGAGAGAAATCACCGTCGCTGTATCGTCGAGTCCATTAAATTGTTACTGATATTGATATTACTTAAGAAATTTTAAACATTTAAAAATGAGTAGTATAGAGTGTAACATAGATGTAGCATAGCTACGTGGGTTCGTTTTACGATCTTAAGTCATAAATGATCTGCACGGTCAATTTGAGCGTCAACTGATCAGATGGATCGATGGCTCAAGACCAGGTCAGGTAAAAGAAAATTAAATGAAAAATCTGACGCCACAGTCGAGGTGCATCGTCCTGATGCAGGTGATGCAGCTACAAGTGGTTCAGCGGCTACAAGTGGTTCAGCTGCTACAAGTGGTTCAGCGGCTACAAGTGGTTCAGCTGCTACAAGTGGTTCAGCTGCTACAAGTGGTTCAGCTGCTACAAGTGGTTCAGCGGCTACAAGTGTTTCAGCTGCTACAAGTGGTTCAGCGGCTACAAGTGGTTCAAACGCTACAAGTGGTTCAGACACTACAAATGGTTCAGCGGCTACAAGTGGTTCAGCTGCTACAAGTGGTTCAAACGCTACAAGTGGTTCAGCGGCTACAAGTGGTTCAAACGCTACAAGTGGTTCAGACACTACAAGTGGTTCAAACGCTACAAGTGGTTCAGCGGCTACAAGTGGTTCAAACGCTACAAGTGGTTCAAACGCTACAAGTGGTTCAAACGCTACAAGTGGTTCAAACGCTACAAGTGGTTCAGACACTACAAGTGGTTCAGCTGCTACAAGTGGTTCAAACGCTACAAGTGGTTCAAACGCTACAAGTGGTTCAGACACTACAAGTGGTTCAGACACTACAAGTGGTTCAGCGGCTACAAGTGGTTCAGACACTACAAGTGGTTCAGCGGCTACAAGTGATTTTGTGTGCGCTTGAGAACCTCTGATGTAAAAAGCTTGGCTGTAAAAAAAAAAGAAAACTTAATTTTCCTGAAAAAAGTTTGAAGGTCAAAAAAAACTTAATTTTCTTGAAAAAAGCTTGGATGTGAAAAAAACCTTAATTTTCAGAAGTAAGTTCACTCGCACATAAACTCAGTAATAAATGTAGTCTACGTTTCATATGATGTGTAAAATCTATCAGCATTTACCGTTTAGATGGCATATGAATGAAATGCTTGTAGAATCTGTATTTGTATTTGTATTGTTGATTTAATGTGTGAACGAGCGATGTAGAGAAGGTCACATGAAGCTCAATATTAGCCTGTAATGTGTAATATACTGTTGGAGGGGTAAGCAGGCCGATTGTTTTTGGATATTTGGGGAGTTAGGTGGTCCGTGAGTGGTACACTTTCAAAGTTCATGTTTGTAAAATGTCACAGACATTGATTACAAAGTGCTACAATTAGAAACCGTAAATACAATCTGGATTATTTTAAAATCAATCCTGTTAATCCTGCATCTTTTAGTGAGACTTTTTTCTATAGGGCTAGCAATAATAATATTAGATAATGATGATACGTTTGTTTTTTTTAAATAAGTGCACTGCTTAAGCAAACAGAGACAATTCAGACACTAACAGTGTTAAATAAATGTTCAATTAGGTTCAGCAATTTGATCATGTTTCTACTGTATCATGCGTCTGTATTGTATATGCATGTGTGCATGCTAAACATGTGAAGGCTGGAGAAAATATTGCAAAATCCTTTTCATCAAATTTGAGGGCATGTTATCTTAATCGTTTTGTTCTCAAGCTCTAAATCTCTCATCTTATACTTGTGTTCTAAATCCTGAAAGGCACGGTCTTTCTAATTCTTTCCATCTGTCAATCCTGCTTTGTGTGTTTTCTATTTAATACAAATTTTCCTCCTCTCTGGCACAGGATTATTTTTCTAATAACAGAAGCTTTTTCATCCATTTCTACAGCTGTAGTAGGCTGTAAGAAAGCACAGCTTGTACTGTAGTGGACAACAGATAGCATTTTAGATGCATTGAGAACAACACTGGAGAATATATATACAGTAAGGAAATAGTTTTTGCTGGTGTCATGGAACATATTTTGAGTGTTTTCAGGCGTCAGTGGATGATTCTTCACTGATTGCAATTCACAATGAGATAATGTTTACGACTTTTTAGATGGGAAATGCTTCAGACACAGCTGCTGTGTTTGCCTCCACCATCTCCAAGGAGCACGACATCCTCATGGGTTCACTCTACAGCGTCTTTTGTAAGTCCGCACAACAAACAAATCTCTACGGTGTCGACCTGCCGCTGACCTCGGCCCAGCTCACTCTCTCTGTGTTTTACAGGTATACTGTCCCTCATGGGGAACTGCATTCTGCTGCTTGTTGCATATCACAAGCGGTCGACCTTGAAGCCAGCGGAGTTTTTCATCATCAATCTCTCCATCAGTGACCTTGGGATGACGCTCTCTTTATTCCCATTGGCAATACCATCAGCTTTAACACACAGGTATCTCACATCCCCCTCCTGTCTTTCAACAATTGATTGGCTGTAATTGGCAACTATTTTGATAACAAATTCATAATTTATGTAATCTTTTTCAAGCAAAAAATGCGAAACCTTCCCCGTTTGCAGCCTTGCAGTTGTGCAAATCTTCAACATTTTCATTGTTTAACATATAATCAAACAACGTAACAAAAAACATACACAAACAAAGACAATAATTAAGGTCAAAATGGAGAAGAAATTAAAGAAATTATGGAGGGGGGGATAAATAAAAATGATATTAACGATAACAGGACAAGTAGGTTGAAATGGGAAGATAGCTGTATGGTATTTTTTGCATAACAATAATTGTATAGGTACGTTTGCACACAAGTTCTTTCACTTTGTCAATAAATGAAAAGCCCGGGCACTGATGGTTCATCGTTTGCCATTATGCATTTTTTTTTCTACTGACATCTCCATATATGCTATATCCAATAAAAGATTGTAGCCAATGACTCCGGGTGAGAGAATGAGGAGGCTGTCAACGAAGGGCTAACAAAAGTCAGACCAACAAAAAGTGCAAGCTGTTTTTACAGGTTTCAAATCAGTGGCTCTGTATGTTTCGGAGAGGAAGAGACCTCTGCGGATATTTCAGCCCCTGGTTAAAAAAAACTTTCGATCTTTAGTTATTAGAGAAACAACCTGAGAAAACGTCAGTGTTTTGTTCTCAGGTGCTCCGCCCTGTGTCCGACAGAGAAACACTGTATTTTAAAAAGGGAGACCTCTGTGGCTCCCGGTAAAAACCTCCTGAACCATGAATACAGGAATCCTAACAAGGAGAAGCTGACTGACACGATGAACCCTCATGATCCACTACAGCACCAAACCACATCTCTTCATATTGTTTTGCTTGAGAGCCCCCTTGTGGCAGAAACTTGCATATTGTACGTTTAAGACAGACATCTTTCACTATTCCCTGACATTGCATAGACCAAACAATGACTCAATCAAGAAAATAATCAGCAGATTAATTGATAATAAGCCTGAGTCTCCATCATATTTCTCTTTTCTACTCGTCTGTCTATACAGGTGGCTGTTTGGAGAAGTCACCTGCCAGCTCTACGCTATGTGCGGAGTGCTGTTCGGTCTATGCAGCCTGACCAACCTCACAGCCCTCTCCTTGGTTTGCTGCCTTAAAGTCTGCTTCCCCAACCATGGTGAGGGGATGCCAAACTGATTTCAATCATCACAAAGCTGAACAGCATGAGGAAATGACAAAAATAACTGCAAAGCCTCTTTTTGTATCTCCTGTCTGATCAGGTAACAAGTTCTCCTCGTCACACGCCCGCCTCCTGGTCGTTGGAGTGTGGTGTTACGCATCTGTGTTTGCTGTAGGGCCCTTGGCACAGTGGGGGCATTACAGTCCCGAACCTTACGGCACAGCCTGCTGCATTGACTGGCATGCACCCAACCACGAGCTTTCGGCGTTGTCTTACATTGTCTGCCTCTTCGTCTTTTGCTATGCACTGCCCTGCACCGTCATCTTCCTCTCCTACACTTTCATTCTGTTGACAGTGCGGGGGTCACGTCAGGCTGTGCAGCAGCATGTGTCACCACCACAGACCAAGACCACCAATGCACATGCTCTCATTGTCAAGGTCAGAGGGAATGAGTGTGTCGCTTCAACATGACTGACTTCAGGTTTTGCAGATGACAAGATTTGAGCAGGATATGAGAGAATACATTATTCAGAGGTTATAAAAACGCTTTGCTGATTACTCGATGTATATTTGAAGAATCTTCTCATGCATATGTAGCTATCGGTGTGTGTGTGTGTGTGTGTGTGCAATCATAAACAATGGGGGTGGTGCTACAGATATTTGTATACTTTTCCACTGACATGAAACTAAATGAATCTTCTGCAGGTCATGTTATTTTGCACCTATTTTGAATGTTATCAGCCCATTAAATGGCCGTTATCAGTTATTATTACGACATTATAGTGCTTTAAACAGGGCAAACTGCAACTATGTTTGTTATAGGGCTGCACAATTATGGCAAAAATCATAATCCCGATTATTTTGGTCAATACTGAGATCGCGATTATATAACACGATCGACTTTGGAAACATCAAGCATTTTTAAAAAATAAAAAATTCTTGTCTAGTGGATTTTCCTGAACTTTAAATATAATTCAACTGAAAACAATTATATAAAAAAAATGGATTAAGAAAATTATATATATATTAATTATATATATATTTATATACAGTATATGTGTGTGTGTTATAATGTTTTAATGTTAGTGCACTGCCACAACCTACTGAAAACTCCTAAACATATATTAAATATATATTACTAATAAATAAAAACAACAAGATAAATATTCACTTCATCTCCTCTATCTTGTGTCGTTGAAAACCAAAATTGTAATTGAAAATATAATGTTATTAATCGCTCAGCACTTGTTTGTTATGTAAGTTAATGTACGTACGGGGGTCAAAATAATGTTGACTTTTGGTGTCACACGGGACACGATCAGCGGCCTCCTGCGTGACAGTCCCGACCTCCTCCCTGATAACGGCCATTTAATCGGCTAATAACATTCGAAGCAAGTGTGCAGTTTGTGTATCCATGTTTGTGTGTTTGCATGTGTTTCTCCTCTATAGCTGTCAGTAGCAGTATGTATTGGCTTCCTGGGTGCCTGGACTCCATATGCTGTCGTGGCCATGTGGGCTGCTTTCGGAGATTCCACGCGGGTTCCTCCTGATGCATTCGCCTTCGCCGCCGTGTTTGCCAAGTCATCCACCATCTACAACCCTATGGTCTACCTGCTGTGTAAGCCTAACTTTCGCGAGTGTCTCTACAGAGACACGTCTATGCTACGACAGAGGATATACCGGGGAAGTCCACAACTGGAACCCAAAGAGCACTTTGGATCGACCTTGCAGCACAACAAGGACATGAGCCTCTCCACGCGCTTCTCAAATGGACAGCAGGAGAGCTATGGGGCGTGTCTGCAATGCACTGAGACTACAGCGCCATGTCATGTGGACGCACCCCAAAGGACTGCCTGCATTCTGACTGGATCCACCTACAGAGAGGTGACAGTTTGCCAGCTCTCTGCCAAACCACAGGCTGAATTCCTCTAGTGGTACAACCTCCTTCTTTTCATGAAGCAAACCTGACAGGACAGGTGGTCAGAAAGACAGAGAATACTGGGCATGGACAACAAAACAGCAAAAGGCCTGCCTGCACGTAATAAAGTCATGAAAACTTTATAAAACATCAACACAGGCTTGAAAGGGCCTTCAATGGCATACTTCATGAAAGTCACTCATGAAAAGCCCCTTCACTGTGAAATGCCTGAGATTTTAAAAAAGTCCACATCTGAGAAGATTTGCCACAGAAATGCAGGCATGAAATGTCTTGATGCCTACGTCTGTGTCCGCTTGTTTCCTGTTTGAATTTAATGTGCAGCAAGTTGTGTGACATTTAATCAAATTTGATGTCAGGGTAAACCATCCGGATAAACGGATATCCAGGCCAAGACTTCCTCTTCTGTGCGCCGCTCATTGTTTACAGTCCGATTAGCAACTTGAGACGCGAAATTAGAGTTGGACTCTCAGCTCTATAAGTAAATATCTACATATGAATTATAAAAATGTATAAATAAAAAGCTCATTAAACTTGAGAACTGCATCGTAGCCAAAGGCTTCCCAGATTGCATTTAGGCCAATGTGTTTCACCTCCTTTGCTCGTCACACAGATTGTTTACCTGCAAGCCAACCAAATCCTGCTCAAATGTGATTGGTCAACACTACTCGGACTACAAAAGGACTAATAAAGGAATACAAACGAAAACCAGAATGACATCTCTAATTCAAGACAAAGAGGAACAAGGGGAAGTATTATTTTTGGGTCCAAAAATATTAATAAATAAATAGGATTTTGACACTAGCC
>CALSCE010000016.1:6524526-6550796 GCA_943593645.1 Bovichtus variegatus | reverse complement strand
CATATTTAATTCTGCTCTCCCTTTTTAATGTGGTACTGTCCTGCGTGGCTTCATGTATGCGTTTAAAGAAAAGCTGTATGTTTATCAAAACCAATTCTTGTTCAGCTTTATAAATAAAAACATTGAAAAATCGTTGTGATTCGATTTTTCTGTTAATCTTTTTAAATTAAGGAACATTTTTAAAATAAAACTGAAGCATAACATATTATAGCAGAGGAGTTATTAAAGTAAGACACTTTTAAAAAGGAAATGTTTTATTTCTGACCATTTGTCTGATCCACAAAAAAAACGAAGTGATTAGATTTTCCCCTCATTTTAATTATCTGTGAGCGGAGTGTTGCTTTGGAAACATTAACTTGAGGGCACACCAGTTTAAATTCACAGCAAATCTAATTTTCTACAAAGGAGTGTATTGACATTATTGGCAGCACCTTGGGGTGGTCTCGGTTTAAAATTCCAAGGTTGGTGTGCAACATTTCCACATCTCTCCCCCCTTTAAACCAAAGTTTTAGTGTTTCACGAATACAAGTCACGATACGATATCAATGAGATACAAGTCACGTTATGATATTATTGCGACTTTAAACATTTTGCGATATGCTGAATATGGCGAAATAATGCAATCTATTACAACTGCAAATTGTGTAGTTTTTCCAATTTTCTGCCAATCCCACTGACTTTACCAAAAGAAAGCACCATCTAGTGGACTGAAAAACCATGAAGTTTAATTTGTATTTGCAATATTAATCATTTATATAATAAAAGATCGATACGCAAAATATCGAGGTACTATGCTCTGTGGATTTTTTACCCCCACACCTACTATACATAAATGCAATTATTTGTCTAAATTAATGGACAAATCTGTTTGTTAAAGGTATTAACTGTCTTCATTAAATGAAAAATCCTCTTAACAATATAAATATTTAAATTGATGTTTAACTCCGTAGATTGGAGAACATTCATCTGTGAAGGCACTCTCTCTTCGGGAGTTGAAAGACTAATTTAATAGACTGTATCACCTTTTAATGCAGCTTTATCGCATCTTTGTTTGCCACTGAGACAGCATTGTCGGAGGAGTATTTTTGACTAAAAGTCATGATGACAGCAAAGCTACACCTGGGGGGGTTGCCAACCCTTTGAAGATTATCTGTATACAAAAGCACACACAAGAAGGAGTTTTAATCTTAGAAATACAAAACAGGAGTGAATATTTTGTGTGTATCTACTTCTTATCAGATACAGATCAACTTTATTATCCCACATGGGACATTTGTTCGGTCCAGTGCTCCAGACATGAGGATGCCATAAATAAAGCAAAAGAATGCCATAGACAATGAGACCACATATAATATAATAATATAGTCATAATAAAACACATTTGATCACACTGAGACAGAATGAACAATATAGCTAAGAGACCTGTTGATTAATCTGCATGTTATACAGGCTGATGCTTGAGGAATAAAAGATTATAATTGTTTTGATTTTAATTTCTAGAAGTCTCTTTATCCCGACAGGGTGCAGCTGGGACTGAAATTGGAGTGAAGGGGATGACTAGTCGGTACCATCCTGTTAAATATTTTATTATATTATTATGTTATATATATAGCTGAACTGAATTAGAATAAAAATGAAAATGAAAACTCCCGTGTCAGCAGGGAGTCCGGGCAAATCTGCATAAAGTATTGATTTAGATGCAAAGTAATTTGTGTGAAAAAAAAAAGAAAAATGGAAGATAAGCTTTTCACTCGCAACCAGAATATTGCAGGCGAGCGTTGAGATGCAGCCAGAGGAGGAATTAAGAAAGATAACTGATATATGACACATAACATTTGGAGAAACTGGCAGATTAATACTACATGGGCACACACACACACACACACACACACACACACACTATTTGGGTATTTTTTAAAACCCATCATTCAGAAACAATGATTTCCCTTGCCCGGTTTTTTTTTTTTTTTATTACTGTGATTATTATGTGGGAGATTCTTCATTTTGGACTGTGAGAGACGGATGGAAACTTTACAGTCAACACGATTATAAGTATTATCCAATACGCTGTTTTGCCCGTCACAGATGGAGTGAGAGTTTACTCAGCACAGCATCCAAATAAACTAAAGCTTCATTGAAAATTAGTTTAGAGAGTGGAAGATTTGAAACATTGCACGGCACATCTTATTCCTTTAGCTCACTTTCACCCTTTTGAAATTCTGACCATGGCCTGCTATACCAGTTGTTCTTCTACAGCCATCCGACCCCAGGCACCCAGTTAACGCAAAACACTAATTTATTTTGGCATGTTAATAATTCTCGGCCTGACATCTCTGCCTCGATGGAGACTTGAGGACATTTTTTTGTTCTAAAGTATGTATGTGTGAGGGAAAGAGAGAAACAAAGAAATGTGATTGTGTGGTTTCTTCATCCCACCTCTTGGCTGAGAAGTCTCTGACACAATCAACATAAACATTATAATACTTGTTAAAGCCCACTGAGACAAATGTGTAATTTGTGATATTGGGGTACATAAATAAACTTGATTTGATTTGATTTGTTAAAGCAGCATTTTGGAAAGCCTTTTGTATCGGGTTGTATTACACTGTGTTTACTGAGTCATCACTTCTAAGTTTCTTCTGTAGTTTATCTATAACCGTGTGATAAGAGGTGAAACTGGGAGTAAAACTATCATTGTGACAACAATACACAGCTTGTTTCTTCCTAGTGTTGCTAGGTCTGCATGTGTCCTGTGTTTAGGTGTCCCTGCTGTATCCAATGCTGCCCTCTATTGCAACGAAACGGAAGAACATGAGGAACAACTATCAGACAAACTACTAGAAAACCGATTTACCCCTGAGCTATGTTTTTTATGTAAAGGCAGATTTTGAAATATATTTTTATAATCTACAATTCTGGCCCCAAACTCCAGTTTGATAATTAGTTGAAGCCCAAACACAGCAATAGCTCACATACAGACGGTGCTTTATTGACATCTCTTTATGCTCCTGTTAGTTTTGTAACACCTGTTGGGGCGGGACTGCTTACACCTTTAGCATTCCTATTTATACAAGTAATTAGGACTGCAACATGGGATGGGACGATATTGGATTTGTGATAAAAAATTTAAAAAACACCTAATTACTGATTAATTTTCCATCAATTGATTAATCAATAAATTATTTCACGTTTTTGAACAAATGACATTAACTTCCTTTAGTGTGTTGCTTCTGTCGTGTTCTTTTAATTTGAAATGGAGATCTGTAGAAATCAATTCCGGAAAACTTCTCTTCAAGTAAACGATATTTATACGATGATGATGATATGATGAACATTACAAAAGTACGCAGCTGCGGTCCGTCCTATTTCACCGTTCCACAGACCACATTAAAGTAGTCACTCTGACAAGGCCGATCTATTGTTTTACAAGATCTTTTATACCCGCCGCCTTTCAGGTATAGTCTTCTCCCATTGGTTGGCTGGGGCCAGGTCCTATTGGCCCCTTGTTGGCACTTAAGCGTGTCCACGCCTCTTAGTGCTTCTCTGCTCCGGTCAGATCTTCAGTCACCCTTTTAAGAAGTGGTGTACCCTTACGTTTTACAGTTTACAATATTGTATATCATTTCCGTTTATTGGTCATTCTTATGCGCAGTCACTTAATTTTAACAACATTTAACACTTCTAAATATGAGAAGAATAATAAGGCACATAATAGTTAAACATTCATAATACTTATCAATAAGGATGTAATAAAGGTGCATTGTAACATCTAATACATTGATTTTTCTTACACTTCTAACAAACACTTTACACATTAAACAATTAACGTTACTTTAAAATGCATGTTGGGGTTAGTAAACATACCCCCCTGCATTGAAATGTTACATGATTATAAATAGGATTAACTGGTTTAGTAAACTGTGTTACTGGTTAGATTAAATCAATCTGACCTGTGTTTTCCTGAAGCAGTAGTTTCAGCACATCTTCTCTTTCTCTGGCATGAAGTTGTTACTGCTTCTTACACGAAGGAGTTACCTTTTAACCGAACAGTTTATGGCAAGATGTTAACAATATATGTTCGACTGTCATCAAGGATTAACGCTAAAAGACACGGTTCTGGGAATCATACCTTTAAAACCTTGCTAGCAGTTAACGCTAGCTAATGTCAATTTAGCAACGTCACAGATCCAACGGTCCGGCGTAAACCAAGGGGGAAGCAACGTCACCGGTTTGCTGTCAATAAATAAAATTAAATAAAAACATTATTTTCTGTTAACTGTAATCACTTTCTGGTGTATATCATCCATTAGTGACGTTACCTAGCTATAATATTTTGTTCAATTACCCACTTTCATTTTCTTTTTTGTTGTTGTTTTGAGCGGAAGTCGCTGCTTGGTTACGTCAGAGATTCTAAACCGTAACTGGTTACGTCCTCGCGGTGATGTGCACTCTCCAAGTGTCAAGTGTCAAAAGCGGCACTTTAAAAGTTAAGGTAAGTTTAGAATGTTCTGTAGATGTTGGGCAATTTCGGTAAATGTAAATAGCTCGGTAAATGTGTATAATTAATACAATTATTAATGTTATGTTTCTATCTAAATGTTTAACTGTATTAAAATATTAACTGCCATTATGTTTACTATGAAAAACTAGCCTTCCCTCGCAATTTAGCTAGCTAGCATTTACCTCCTAGCAAACGCAGCTAGCTAGCTGACTTTGACCTCACCAGTTCGGGGACTTCCCATTGGTCAGAAGGCCTATTATTTCGAAACCCCAATAGTTAGAAAAATATCCTATTGGACCGAAAGCCCATAGTCCCGTTATCCCGAAAACAAAAGCCCACTGCTAGGAAGACCTGTTACTCCAAAAATACACTCTGGAATTGAAGTTCAGTAACAACACCAGACTCCGGTAACAAATTGCTCAATTTAAGAGATAATGTATTAATAATAACATTATTCATAACGTATGGCTTTTTGTATGACTCCTGAAGTAATACTTAAAATGTCGGCTTATATTAACAGGCCCTATGTGTGCCAACTAAAATAAACAAAAGTGGGCATTTGTTTTAATGATAACGGGCTTTCGGACAATGAGCTTTTTACACTGAATGAACAGCTAACTGCTCATTCTACTTCTTTAATGTCGGCTACATTTAACATTGCCGCATTTATCATAAACAATAATTTTTAGTTTTGTCACAGGTGACGGCTAACTTCGCTACTCCAACATGATGTTTTACACTCAACTCTTCACGTCCAAGCGGGGACCCCTTGCCAAAATTTGGCTTGCAGCGCACTGGGAAAGGAAACTCACAAAGGTTCATATATTTGAATGTAATTTAGAAACAACCATCAGAGACATCATGTCCCCAAAGGTAAAACATGAATACTCAAAATGCATCCCATTTAATGTAATTACCTACACCAAAAGTACAAGTGATGTCTGAGATGTATGTGTTTGTAGATGAAAATCGGTTTAAGGACATCTGGTCATCTGCTCGTTGGTGTGGTCAGGATCTACTCCAGGAAAACAAAGTATCTCCTTGCAGACTGCAGTGATGCCCTGGTTAAAATTAAAATGGCTTTCAGGCCAGGTAACACGTCCTGTTTGTTGTGTCAGTGTCAACAGGTATTTAAATTGTAGTGACAAATTAAGACACCATAGGGCTGTGGCTACTTTGGACTGGCTGAAAGGTTACTTATGGCTGTGCCAAGGTACAACTATGGCCAACGAGATGCATTCATTGAAGGGAAAAGGATAGCAACTAGAGCTGCAATGATCCCACACAAAAATAATCATCGACTATTCTGGTAATCAGTTGTTTTTTTAGATTGTATTTGTTTGCACAACAAAACAAAGCAGCAGAAACATAACAACAACAACAAAAAAGCAAGTTGTGCAAGTGGGATTTAAAAAAAAAAAAAAAAAAAAAAAAAAAAGAAGAAGAAAGAAACCTAGAGGCTTAGAAGAAATTTCACCTCCAATAAACATTATAAGCAAATACAAATGTCATATAATCAACAAAAGTAAACAAACAAGCAAACATAAAATCATTACTCATTAAAGTAAAAAAAAATATCAGAAAATGCTGAGCTTTTCAGCTTCTAAAATATGGAGATTTTCTACTTTTCTGTTTTATACAATATTAAAGTGAATATCTTTGGGTTTTAGCCTGAAAAAACAAGACATGTAAAAACATCACCTTGGACTTTGAGATGGACATTTATCACTATTTAGAAGTGATGAACCATAAGACCAAACGATTGATTGATTAATATAGAAAATAATAGCCAGTTTTTTTTGATTTATGAAAATAATCATTAGTTGCAGCCGTAATAGCAACAGCACTGCAAACTACATCCTCCAAAAGGACGGTTGAATCAACACCTAAACAGTTTAAACAAAAACTGATTGAACATTATAACATCCATTAAGGAAGGGTGTATTGCAGGACTGTTGGAATAAACTGCATTAGTTTTAGCAAGTTGTACCTAATGAACTGGCAGCAGAGTGTAAACACCGGTAACTACTTTCCCTAATGAGGACAACCACCAGAGGGTGACATACACATAATTACTTATTTTAGGAGGGAAGAAGATTAATGCAAGAATGTTGTATGTGTGGTTTCTCTTATGTACACTATCACACAGACTAAACTACAGCTAAAAAGTATTTTAACACAAACCCAACGTGGAGGTTAAGAACTTAGCATCTCTGAAATCATATATTAGTGTATTAGCTCAGCTGACAAGTACTTAGTGTAAGATCTGGAAGACTTAATCTAAAAATTCAGATGTCTGCTCAACCTTGCTAAGAGTCTATGATGGCTTTAAAGAAATACTGCTTCAGTTAAATCACTGGGGGCTGTTCTTGTCTCTTGCTGTTCTAAATTGAGTACATATTTGTAATATTTACTTCTCTCTCAACACACCAGGTCAGACTGATTTGTCTGTGGACGGGCTTGAGGCAACGCTAAAAGCAATAACCTTGATCGAAGATTTCACTGACTTTGATGCCCAGCTGCCACACCCAAGGTGCTATTTTCTCCTCTTCTCTGACAAATCCCAACCTGATATGTATACACTGCAGGTTTCTTTAAGATGTGTCACTGGCAGTTTAAAAGGTACAGGTTTAAAACGTTTTGATTTTATCAAATGACCATTATTAAAAAAAACACAGGCCTGATTTAATCTATTTTGTTTACACAGTTTTTTTCAAGATACTCAAATAGGCTTTACATGACAAATTATGATAAGATAAGAATTTTAATGATCCCACACGGGGAAATTCACTTGTTACTGCGGCTCAAGAGTCAAAGAACCATAGTAAAAAAAAAAAAAAAGGGTTTGAGCGATAAATAAAAAAGAAACTATAAAAACAAGACAAAAATACAAATAAAAAAACATAGCCATTTACAAATAAACCTTTCACTTATACATATATTTCCATGATAGATAATTGCACCTATAATTGTGATACACACCAGAAAATAAAATACATAATTATACAAAAATAATTAGGATACAGAAATTGCTTTTTGAATTCTGAAAGCAGGACTAATCCTTTAATTTATATTTAGATCACCCATTGTTTCTTTAAGCCTAATGAAGTATTCTGTCTGTATTCACACTATGTTCTCTTCATACTGGGACACCAGTAACATAGATGTCGGGGATCACTTTTCACTGAACCAGTGTCGATCAGAGGACATCACTCTGAAGGAGGATTTTGGAACTGGCTTTCTGAACTTGGTAGATTTCGGTAAGACCCAGTTTGTTCTCATGTTATGGTACTTTCTGATTTCATGTGAGCTATTGCCCCTTTGCCTTGGTAGTGTGGAGCCGTAAGCATTCATTTATTCTGAATTAATTAATCTGATTATATCCTAGATTTTTAGTATTGACAACAAATAATTTGAAAAGACCAAAACCAACAAAAAACTGATTATATTAAAGTATTTTCTGTGTATCCAAAGCCTGATATGTCTTCTTCCTCTCTTCCAAAGAGCTCTATTATGGTCCAAAAACTATTAAAAACAAATAAATGAGCCACATTGTCGCACCGGCTGACAGGTTTCTTTACTATGATGACTTTAGGAACTGCTGCAGTAAATACTCGATCCAAAGCTGTGAATAGTCCCAAATGAATAAGTTATTCACCCTTGATTGAGTAACATTTTCTAAGAACTACAGGTCACAAAATTATATATTCGTGACCTGCTTTTAAAGATTTACATCTGCAGCAATGAATGTGCTTGAGGCTGATTTCCACAGGATGGAAAAGTTGGAACATATTGTGTTTTTGGTCTTTTCATAGGATTTTTGACAATAACAAAAATATACGACATCAGCCTTCTCCTTTTTAAAGCATCTTTTTCTGTGCAGAGCTGATATTTCGAACTGACTTTGCAATTACTTCCCCTCCCTTTGTGTGCTCTGATGGGTAGGAGATGAGTCCCAGAGCCACAAGAATTTGCTGCTGGACATGAGCTTCCAGAGCTTCACTCAACATGGAGACGCTTTTGGGGATGAGGATAGAGGAATCGATCTACTCGGTAGTAGATTAAGAAGGATGTGTTTTTGCCATACTTTAGTCTAAAGAACATGATGCACTGAAAAAAACAATCCTTCTGTTTTTGGCTCGCTTCACTGTTAGTGGGCTTTAACCTTTCATCAAACTCAGCAAGTACCACGTCAGACGATTATGCATTTTACAACAGTAAACAGTATTATGAAAATATAATATAATTACATTATATAATATAACATATAATTACACAAGTTTGCTCGACAGCCTATTAGGGTCATTGTAGGTAAATAAAATAAATAAAGTCGGGGAAGGGGTGCAATATTCCGCGAAAAAAAACAATATAGTATATATAGTAACAAATTTACGAGAAAAAAACTTTGAAAAATAGCATTCTGTCTGTGGTGTGATAAGGTTGATCCAAGTTTTTTTCTTGTACTTTTGTTAATTCAATCTCAGAGAAAGGTTACATTTACAATTTAGATCTCAATTTTTTCTTTGAATTCTAAACACCTCCTCCGGCTCCGTATTTATCAATTTTTTTCCTACAATGGCCCTAATACGCTGTCGTAAGTTTAATCAAGAGAAACCAGGCAGGTTTGTTTGTATAGATACACTTAAGTTAAAAAGTGACCTACCAAAAACCTTAAAGGAAATGTCTTGAGTAAACCCAACACACCAGATTGCCTGTCACAATTAAGGGGGCTGGGGTCATTAAATGGATCTTTCCACAATTTGTTCTTTAAGGAGCCTGAATATGTCATGGTTGAGGCATTAAAGAAACATTTAATTAAATGTATTTACTGTTGCTCTGGTACAAATTTCCAGTCATCTATTATGTGTTTCAGTGAAATTTCACAACTCGTACTGTAAACTCATATGAAGACATCCTGGAACTTGTGCCAGTGGCGTTTGCACTTTGTCAGCATTTTAGGAGCAATAAAGCTGTGAAGTATTTGACTTCACAAAAATCAATGGGATTGCACAGACGCAGCATTAGGTTTGGTCCCTGTCAGGCTAAACTGTCTCATTTGGGGAGGAAGCAGAAATTCAACCTGGCCTTCACATCTTCTGAAAGCTCAGTGTTCATGAAGGATCCAGCCTCTGAATTGGGACACAAAGAATTAATAGCATCCGAGACACTGCGTGGCCTGACTGCTCATTATCTCACGATAAGTAAAAGATCGTCTCTGCACTCATTCATCAGTTGTGTAGCAAGAAAATCCCATTTCTGCTGCTACAGATTACATTCAAATACTAAAACTGTCTACTGTAAATCTTTGCCCTTGTTTTGTAATTGGTAATTCCCTTGCTGCTTTTGCTGTCAAATACCAGACTGATGGGGTGTTTTCATTTTTAATGACCCTGTAGACTTTCTGACAAACTCCAGTGATAATGCTGAGTCCACCAACTTCATCCCAGAAGAGCCTCAAAATGAAAATCCAGAGATGTCTACACTCAAGAATCAACGAGGTGATAAATTATCTTGATTAATATTTATCCTGTTTTTACCTTCAGGACATGGGTCATTGAAAGTGCTTGAATGTATATATTTTGTGCAAGATTAGAAATTGGAAGTGCTGCTAATTCTCAATATGAAAATTATCTGTTGTAACAGTAATTAACCTTGATCCTTGTTTTAAACTATGCTGTGTTGGGTCCTTGAATTTGATGAAATATGGCCTGGAAAGTCTTTGAAAAGCTGTTGGCGTGGGGGTAACCTGTGTAAAGCACCTCCATTTGAACAGCTGCTTAATAGTAGTTGAATAATTATTAATGCTATTAAATATACTATGTTTTCCAGATGCTGATAGAAATGAGTTGCCGACCCCAACAATGAACGAGACCACGCTGCTCGCTAACGAGGAGGAGGCCTTTGCACTTGAACCTGTGACCATCACTCGTAGGCACAACCAAACAACTCTCACACTGTTTCTCAAACTATTATGCAAATGTTTATTGAGATGCTGCTGTAAGAGCTGCCCCCCCCCTGAAGCTACCAGTACTGAGCCCCTTTCCCACTGGACAAAAAGCCCTAACATCTGGCTTTTGTCTTCGGTGGGAAAGGTTACAATCAGAATTCATTTCCGGGTCAAATGACTCTGCTGATCATCTTAATTCAAACTCGACAGAAGCATAATGAAACTCCTCAAAAGCGTCTTTGTTAGTCTTAATGAATTTCTAACTATCACCAACTCTGGTTTGAGAGTTTAAAAGACACAAATAAGTAACGGATATAAAAAAAAGAAGTAACCGTAACATTTTCAGTGTTTACTAACACTGTTTTCCGGAGCGTTTGTGATGTCGAAACTGAAAATCATACTTGTCTACTGGCAATCAGCTGGCAATGGGAAAGAAGTGTATCAGATATTTTTAGCGTTTTTTTACGCGATTAAAAAAAACCCTCCATATACGTGCTAATGTTGGTGGGAAAATGCTATTATTATTCTGAACACTGCTATGCAAAGAAAACCAAACCAGAAACTACAAACTGTTGACCAGGCTCTTTACACTTCATGAAGGAAAACAAGCACTCTTATGACCTTCTACTTCCGCTGTTTCTTTTCAGAAAAATCTGAAAAGAAGAGGGGGAAGAGGAAGCGCAAGTTGGTTGTAGACCAGACCAAAGAGCTGACCAATGAGTCCATCAGAGAGCAGCTTTCCAGCTGTTCAGATCTGGTTGCCCCTTTGGACATGGCCCCACCGACCCTTCAGCTCATGCAGTGGAAGGAGAGCGGGGGGGCAGACAAACTCTTTGCACAGCCGTGTTCAACTGTAGCAGCTCCACAGTTAAAAAAGGTAAAAAGATAAACAAGCCCCTGCAATATTGGCTTTTTATCTTATCGCTTATGCATTACTCTGACATTTTATGCATTTTGGCTTTTGATGCATATGACATACATTTTGGCAGGGATGTGAGTTTTTTACATTTATTTTGGAAGTGTACCCTCAGCTCCTATAATAAGTCTATAATAACGTGTGTATCCAAAATGCAGAGAGTCAGAGCCTTAAGGACAGAAATGTCTCCATTGAAACACATTAAAACGACAATTTCTGATCCCACAACCATTACAGCATAACTTGCTGCTTTCTATGATATCAGCTTTACATCTGGAGCCCTGGCTTCAAAATTTTACGTTTTACTATTTTCCACCAGATTGAGACATTTTCTCATGTTTGCTCTATGGGACAAATAAAATGTTGCTTTTGCAGTTCTTTGCCAAAAGTATTTTCCAAGTGAAACATTATGATGTGCGTGAGGAGGTTGAGGTGATGTGCCAGGATGGAGAAGAAGGTAGGAATTAACTATAAAATATAATCTCAGTATTTTTTATATTTTTAATCTGTTCTGCCTTCTGTTATATGTAATCTGATTTATTATATCTCGTATAGTCCAGAGGGATGTAAACGGCCTCACCACAGCTGACATCAGTGTCGTAGATTCATCAATAGATCCTGAAAGAACACACAACATGGAGCTGATGGACTCTGACCCCATGAATGACAATCAACGTGACTCGGAGCTCGAACAAGCATGTCGGGTGAAGGGAAAGGATTAAATTCTCATTCATGATACCCTTTTACGTTTATTTTATGTTTGGCTTATAAGCTGTGCCGTGTGTCTGTCAGGATGAAAACAGGTCAGAGTTCACTCATCCTGAACTTCCATCAGAAGACTCCATGTTTGTCCATCCGTCCTGCATGAAGCAGGACACTCAGTCCACTTCCCTCCTCACTCAGGTGCCTGTGAACACACAGATACAAATAGAAATAGCTTTTATGGGCCTCATCTTTGAAAGTGAACTCTTAATGGATGTTAACTGGAAAAAAAACTACAAATCTATCAACATTTGCCAGATGGCGGGTGTTCATTTCCCATGCTGCCTTATTGGAGATGTTCCCGGCAGCACTGACTGAAATATGTTCCTTTTCTGTCTAACATGCAGTCTTTGCTGGACAGCCAGGACTTTGAGGAGAAAAGGATTACCAGACGTACGCAGAAGCTTCTCAACACACTAAGAGTAAGCTCTTAAAAAATAAATGTTCAGGTATTAGAATCATATTAACACCATCTATGTCATAATCAGGGTTCCCACAGATCCTTACAAAGGCATTGAATTCATTAATGTAAAAATAATTAAGTGAAACTTTTTCCGATTTTTTATTTTTTTCTCGTAAATTTATAATTTTGTAATTGCAGAGAATAGTTTTGGTTTTTTTTCTCGTAGATTTTGAGCTTTTTTCTCGTAAATTTGTGACTTATTATCTCTGAAAATATTCTACGTTTTTTTCCCCGTAAATTGGTGAGTTTTTTCTCGTAAATGTACGACTTTAATAGTTTTTTTTTTTTATTGAATATTACCCCCCTCTCCCGGCTCCTTAAATCTTTTTTTTTTTTTTTTTTTTACCTACAATGGCCCTAATACGCCGTCGTCCCCTGCTATATTTAACATTGAATGGCAGATAAAAATCTATAGCCACAGTGGACAGGGATTTAAAGGTGAGAAGGCCAGGGCAGGAAGGATTAGGGATGATGTTGGAAAATGAAATTCTCTCTCGTGTGCGTGCGCGTGTGTGTTTGTGTTCGGCAGGGCCAGAGCAACACTGACTCCACGTTCAGCCTGCAGGCAGTCTGTGAGGGAGGCACTCGCTCGCAGGCTGCAACCACTTTCTTCTGTTTCCTGGTGCTGAGGAAACAAAACGCCCTTCACCTGCACCAGAGAGCATCCTACGAGGACATCCTCGCCACACCTGGACCCAAATTCTACGATTAGTAAAACAGAAAACATTTCCTTAAAATTACAAAGTTCGTAAAAACAGCTTTAAAAGTGAATTCTCACTTTATATTAAATGTCACACACATTAGTATCTTTGTGTCTCTTGTAAATACTCTTTCAGTTCTCTGCACTTTTTCGTTTGTGAGAAATTGGGAAAGTACCGATGAAGGAAAGTTTTTGTTTAAAACTCTTTGTCCGACTGTTCCTCTTCTATTTATTATAAAAACAGGATTTTAAGTATGTATGCAAGACCTGCTATGCACCACTTGAATCCCTGTTTTATCTGAGAGAGAAAAGCATTTATTATAAGCAAATGTTGCAAAAACATTTCGCTTCTATTTGCTGTGTATCTATATGAAACACAAATAAGACCTATATTTATAATACAAGTCTAATATTTACTTAATTTCTATACATTTTTATAGCTTTAGCGAGATTGATTTTATGTTACTGAATATTGGGATATGAAACTAAATTCATATAAGATATTGTATTCAATATTCTTGATATTTGTTTCCTGTATCTTAAATCCATAAAACTGCATCCTCTTGAGTAAAGAATGGGTGTTAACTGATGTTAAATGATACATATGTTAAAGGCCTTACATTAAGTTATATTTATGTATCGGCCTACAGCTTGTCAGAATGTGTACATCATCCATTTTCTTCTGTGCTCACTGCAGGCCTGACATTGCACATTTGGGGACGACAAAATATCTTTCTTTTATCACACATGCTCGTAGGAGGTCATATGTTTTCTAAGAATTCACAAGAATGACTGGACTGAACCCACTCGTTCTTGGAGTTCCTTATGTAGAAAGTCTTGAGAATTTACAGTTTAAGCCATTTCAAATATTGTTTTTCCTGAAATTGTAAATATGTTACGGCTTATGACATTGTGGATTGTATTAAAATAAAAGCATAAATGAATGTGGTTTTAATGTATTTCTGTTTTAAGCCTCAACCTACAAACATTTAACATACTGACTACTGAATTAATGAACTACTGTAAGAAACAAACATCATAGCAAAATGTTAAACTACCTTAGTTATGCACGGAAGAGTATTAGGGCCAGGCATAAGGGGAGTTTTTCTTTTAAATGTATTTTCCATTTCGAGATTATGGTTGAAATGTCGAGAATAAACGCAGAACTTTTGGGAATAAATCAAACTCATGCATAAACTGAAAGTTTGACTTTATTCTCGAAATGTCTGTTAAGTATTTTGCCTTCTGCCTGAGCCTAATACTCATCCATAGTTATGTAATAAATGTCATCTAAAAAGACATTTTAGGAAAGTTACAGTTCATTTTCATAAACTCTGTAACAACACGTGTAATAACAAAATGTGTTATTACATAATGTGTCATTAGCTCTAGTTAAAACAGAAACTTTTCCTTGAAATTCTTTAATTAAAAAATAATTAAGGGCTTAAACGTTTTAAAAAATAGACACTGGTCATTGAAAGTGCTTGAATTTATATATTTTGTGCAAGAATAGAAATGTAAATTATTTTGATATTTCTTTACTTAAAGTTAGGTAAGTAACTTTGGAGAAGTCAAATTATTATTATTATTGTTATTATTAAAACCCAGCCTAATGTTGCCGACTCTTTTCCAATGAAAGCAGCGAGCAGCACGAGCCACAGATACCGGATGTTCTTTTTTTTTTTTTTTTTTTGTCAAGAGGATTTCCCGCTCGCTGCACGTGTATCTTCCACATATTAAAAATGCAACGCCTTAATCCATGTCTCAAACTATGCCATGTTGGATCCTTGAATTTAAGGGAACTGGGCCAGGAAAGTCCTTGAAAAGTCCTTTGATGTAGCATGAGGTGTGGGAACCCTGACAAGAAAACAAAGATATTGAGTTATTAGGAACATGGACATGTTGACACTGTGAGAGAGTCTTCCTCTGGGGTGTGCAGGTGCAGCAGCTGGTAGGATTATAAAGTGGAAGTTTGCTCTAACTGTCGCTTGCATTAGTGCGCGCATGCTCCTCTCTGCACCTCCATCCATCATGAGGAGTTGTACACGGTGTCCCCAGCACCCTGCCCTCCTGTCAAATGTCAAAACAAATGCTCTTTGTTAACCACCATTCCTCTGTCAGACAACGTTACCCCAGCGGTCAGACAGCAAATCACTAATGTGCAGTGGACTCCTGCCAAATGAAGCGTTATTACGCATCCCTACTGTCACTTTAAGAAGCACCGATGCAGCAGACGCAGTCGCCTCATTTCATCTCCGGGCTCCATGGCTGCAGGATGGACTCTCATCAGCACCAGCAGCGGGGACTCTGCATCGACCAGCAAGTGTGGCGGGAACCGAGTCTTCTCTGCGATGCACAACTTCCACCTGCCGAAATGGTAGCGTTTAATATATCACTGTTAATACAAACTGTGTGCGTGTGCGTGCTCGTGTGAGTGAGTGTGTGTGCAGCAGCTATAGAAACAGTAACATCCTTGTTAATAACCGTATTTAGGACACACAGCTGGGACTTAGTCAGCTGTTTCTGTCTGAAGCTGGGTTTTTTTTATGGAAAGTATTTCTGCGGGGGGGGGGGGGGTGTTATATGTCCTGTTTAGAGACTCCTGAAAAACCATATATATAATGACACTTTATTTTTAAATGTTTAAATCAGGACACTAGATCTACCTGCTGATCTAACACTGCTTGTTAGGCGACAGATGTGGGAGAAAATCCTGCGATTTAATGCCATCATAACGCTTATTGTAGGACACATCTTCAGATATTTACCATCATCAGCTGACTGTCTAAATGCTGCTTTAAGTAGTTTTTTATCCGCCTCCACAGTCCACACTGATACTCACACTTACGTAAGATGATTGCGTATTTCTCACCAATAACGTACCCGCCACTTGTTGCGCAGACAGCAGAGAGGGAGGTGAGACTTCCGGTGTGGATGTCCTAGAAATAAATATAGCAGGACAGATATTAATTGATATGTTTCGTGTGGACTTTTTGTTCTCAGTAGATTATTAGTGTTGCATCTGCATTCATGCATCAGCTGTTTACAGGCTCCCCATAGACTGCATGAAGACTTTTCAGGAAACATGAGAACATTTTGTCCTCGTCTTTCATTTTTGCTGTGAAATAGAAGTGAGCTTTGGGGAGTGACAGAATATCTACTTTACAGTCTACAACTAAAAACTTACACATGGTGGATATTTTTACAGGCTAATTCAGATATTAACACTTAAATATGACAACAAAATGAGAAACAAAAAAACGACTAGGTTTCACTATTGACATCTTTTTCTTTTACAACTTTATTAATCCACAAAGGCCATTTGATTTTGGGCAGGAAACAGACTTATGGACAGACAGATGTTGGACCGATGGTGAAGTTGTGTCAAAAAATTTTAAATCACAATAAAATTACGCTAAATATCAGTGCATAGAGGAGACCAAACTTTGGGAGATTTAAACATGTTTTGACTCTTTTTTTTTTCTTCATTTAACAATAGATATCAAATGCTCAATGCAGCAGAGTTTAATAGAATGAAAAGATTTACCTGAATAAAGCATAGTCTTAAATTAGAACAAAATTGGATTATAGAAATATCAGATCAAATAATAAGTAAATTAGACTAAAAATGTAAAGAACTCAGTCATTTTCCACCTTTTCATTAATGGTTGAAACAGCATTTTGACCTTCACTCTGAGAACAGAATTTACAGACTATAATATACAGAGGTGGAAGAAGAAGTAAGATATTTTACTGAAGTAAAAATAGTAATACTACTGTGCAAAATACTCAGTTTCAAGTAAAAGTGCTGGAACAAAAGCTTGCTTAAGTAAAAGTACAAAAGTATCAGCATCAAAATATACTTAAAGTACAACAAAGTAAAAGTACTCATCATGCAGAATGGCCTATTTCAGAATGATATATTATTGGATTATAATTATTGAAGCATTAATGTGTTCATCACTTTATTGTTGTAGCTGATAAAAGTGGAGCTCCTTTCTACGACTTTAAAGACAAACACCATCATTTATTAGTTTATTTATATTTTGTAAATCTGGATTTGCAAAGTAACTAACATGGTCAAATAAATGTAATTAAGTAAACAAGTAAAATATTGGTTTCCAAATTGCAGTGGGGTAGAAGTATAATGGAAATACTCAAGTACAGTACAAGTACCTCAAAGTTATATTTAAGTACAGTCCTTGAGGGAATTAATTAATTAAATATGATAATTAAAGTTGGGGGGACTTTCTAAAACCCTGGCTACGGCACTGCCTTTAGGGAGCAACACAAGAGTGAAATGTTTTTTATTTCATGCAGGGACACCATAGGCTCCTGTAGTTATGGGATCTGGAACAAAACAAGCCTGAATCCTAGATGAATCCACCCCTGCTTTATTAACAATAAATGGGACATTCTTAATTCTCTGCAGGCAGGAAATGACCACACTGAACATTTTGACTACCAGCCACCAAAAGTCAGATTCTCTCCGTTTCTTTGATTCCCTTTGACAGCAGTTAATGTGAAGGTTTATCATGTTTATGAGCAGCTCTGCAGACAGAGAGGCAGCTGCACTGTCTCACTGTCCCCTTTGTGTCCGCACAGAAAGGACGCTCTATTTGCTGCTGCTGGCCTACACTTGGTTTTATTTATTTATTAGGGTTAGGGTTAGATTATCGTCACTGACTTCCAGGGAAGAAGCACAAAATGGCCGCAAGTTGGAAGTAAAAAAAAGCTTTTTTTGTGATTAATTTTCCAGCAGTTGTTTTGATATTTGTGATTTACCTTCTTGTTTTCTGATCGGCCTCCAACATGTTTTTGTAACGGCAGCTGTGAGGGCTCCTAGCGTCCGTCTCTGGAGGCAGCAGTGGAGACGTTGAAGGTCCCTCGCTCATCAATGTCTCTCACCCCGAGTCGAAAGCCCTCCTCAGGTCAGCGCAGGTACTGATGCGTCCTCTAACTCCTCCACTTTCACGATGATGCAAAAGATCTGACATGTTTGGGTTTGTGACGTGCACGCATTTTCCTAAACTTCTCACTGTAATGTGATCTCTACCCAGAGGTGGACGAAGTACTCAGATCCTAAAAGTAAAAGTAGTAATACTACAGAGTAGAAGTAGTAGTAGTAGTACTCTGTTACAAGTGGAAGTCCCACTTTAAAAATCCTACTTAAGTAAAAGTACACAAGTATTAGCATCAAAATGTACTTAAAGTACAAAAAGTAAAAGCACACATTTTGTACAATGGCCCATTTCAGAATAATATATATTATTGAATTATAAATATTGATGCATTATTCACTTTAATGTTGCAGCTCGTAAAGAAGGAACTTATTTGTTTTTAGTTTATATACGTACTGACGGGTAGCTTGTTAAATTTCACCAAGGGATTAATACAGTTTTTATCTTAACCTATAAAAACACATGATACAATATTTGTGATTACATTTAGTTTTATTAATCTGAATCTTTAAAGTAACTAAAGTTGTCAAATAAATGTAGTGGAGTAAAAAGTACAATATCTGCCTCTGAATTGTAGTGGAGTAGAAGTATAAAGTAGCAGAAAATGGAAATACTCAAGTAAAATACCTCAACATTGTACTTGAGTAAATGTACTTAGTTACTTTCCTCCCGTCTCTCCCTTTAAGGCGCTCAGTGGGCACAGGGGGCGTCAGCGGGAGATATTCCCACAGCGATACGTCCAGTACCCACACTTACCCCGGGCGGGTCAGGGCAGCGGAGGTCAGCCCCACAGCCCGGACAAATCCCAGCACACCCAGGTAAAATATGAACCATAAATATGTTAATATGCCACCATGTTCAGCAGCAGTTTGAGTTGCACAAGGACACAAGGACAATACAAGGACAAGGATTTGTTTCAAGGCTCCTAAAACCCAGAATAATTTATTTTTAATATATTTTTGATTTATTTTACATCATTTAAGTAATTAGGATGTAAGAAACATATCACAAAGAATGTTTTCTTAATAATGTCATTTATTTATTTTTTTATAACATGGACATTGGACAATTTTGTTATAATAAAATGACATATTTTCTTTTTATTCATTTTTAATTTAATGAATGAAAACAAACATAAAACTCATTTTGTAAAATGTTTGATATTGAGAAAAGGCCAATAAGTCCATCTGCCAACCACCAAGGACATGGGTTAAAATCAACATACACTTCTAACATCCTTATATAACATAGTTAAGACTCTCATAAATAAAACAACATCCTTATGCCATAAAACGTTTTTGCTGCAATTCCCACTAAGACAGAAGATGTGCTCTGTTGCATCAGATATCACCAGTTAACTAGACTCTCAATATGCAGTTTTCTCACATGTGACTAAGTGAAGAACTTTATATTTTACGTTGCTCCAGGCGTCAGGTAAAGCACACCGCCTGCAGTGACAACCATGGGATCAAGCCGCCGACCCCGGAGCAGTACCTCACCCCTCTGCAGCAGAAGGAGGTGTGCATACGACATCTGCGAGCCAGACTGAGGGACAACGTGGAGAGACTGCAGCACAGGTCGCTCTTTTCCTCCTTAACATGGGAACTATTTATGTATTTATAACTCTGCTGAGGGCTGGCACGATATCAGATTTTTACTGCACTATTATTAGGCCAAATAATTCACGCTAACGATATTACCGCGATATCTATAGAAAATTAGAAAAACAAAAGATTCATAAAAACAATCATATTTCTCTTTCGGAATTTCGTCACTTTTTCGGCGCGTAAAATTTGCGTTCTGTTTGACAAAAACAACAGTTAGAAAGAGTGTGTATGTGGCCTTAATCGTCCTCCGCACATCTTTACTTTGTTTATTGTGCGTTTCGTCTCTTTTTTTGGCAAATGAATTACACTTGAAATACGAGTGCGTGGAGGAGGCTACTTTATACTTCTACTCCTTTATTAACATGATGATCAATATTACATTTTTGAAATCACAGTAATCGTTAACTTTGCTATTCACTTCTCCTTTCTCAGAGACTGTGAAATAGACGAGTTGAGGACCCAGCTGTACCGGATGCAGGAGGACTGGATAGAGGAGGAATGTCACCGCGTGGAGGCGCAGTTAGCGCTGAAAGAGGCCCGCAAGGAGATCCAGCACCTTCAGGAGGTGGTGGAGACAGTGAGGTCCAACCTGAGTGTCCGTGAACAAGACCCCCACGACCACAAGCCATTCTCAGGGCTGCAGGGAGCTCGGCCGGGGGGCAGGTCTCGCTCCTGCGGCTGTTCCCCAGCCAGCACTTTGAGTCGCGCCCACGCCCACACCCACACCCAGCGGAGCAGCGAGGCTCTGCAGCTGGAGTCCAACAGAGTCTCCCGCCCAGCAGGACAAACCCACCTGCTGCTGGAGGCGGCCCTGCTGTCCGAGCAGCTGCCGCCGCAGGGGCACATCCGGGGCCCCCCAACTGTGCCGCGCTCCTCCACCTACGAAAGGCTGTGCAGTGGGGGGGCGGTGTTGCCGATCTCCCACTCCTGCCACACGCTCAGTAGCAGCTGCAAGTGCAGCGGACACACACAACTCCCGCATCATCACTTGTTCCTGCATTTACCTCAGGAGGAAGCCCCGGGGGCCGCTGCAGTCCCTGCTCCTGATCCCATCCGGAGTCCTTCTCCTGCAGCAGAGAGGAAGCCGGAGGTGCGCTCGCAGGCCTGCAGCCCCACCATGACCTGGCTGTGTGAGGAGAGCGCCGCCGAGGAACTGAGTATCATCTCTTCAGCAGACATCACCGCCTCAGAGCCACGTCTGTATCCATCGTCTTTACCTGCCGTGTCCCCTCCTGAGCATTCATACAGCGCAAAGCCGCCTGATAAACCAGAGGAGGTTAAGACGCCCGCGGAGCCCCACACCGTCCAGCCCCATCCGACAGCTCCACTCCCAGAGAGGCAGGACGCTGTAGCAGTGGAGATAGAAGAGGACGATGAAAACGAAGACGAGCATTCCCCTCAGCTCTGCCACTGGAGCCGTTACTTCCTTGTAGATCTGTTGGCTTTGGCGATGCCAGTGGTCCCCACCATGGCGTGGATGTGTCGCGGGGCGCCACGGGAAGTCATGCCCGTGTATCACATCGGCTCCCTGCTGAGAGGGTGCTGCGCTGTGGCCCTGCACTCACTTCGCCGCCGGGGTGCAGGCAGGGGACACAGGTCGACCAGCATGAATGGAACGACACCGATCTGAGACTTTCTGCTCCCTCTGACATTAAAGGGACAGCTCACCCCAAAATCAAAAATACATATTTTCCCACTTACCTGTCGAGCTGTTAATCAATCTAAAGATGTCAGCCTTCTCTCCAATATAATGAAACTAGATGGCACTCAAAGTGGGGCTCAAAGTGCCAAAACAATACATTTGAAAAACTCAACAGCAATGTCTCTTTCCAGAAATCATGACCCGGTTACTCAAGATAATCCGCTGAGCCCGTTGGGACTTCTTCTCCTTCTTGCAGTCGGAGAGCGAAGACCTCCAAGCGCCAATGGTGCGTTCACGTACTCCTAAGCTTTAAGTTGCAATGTGGAAACAACATGGACGCTACAAAGAAGATGTGTTGTATTTTATTGCTCAGAGCGTTTCCAGAATTTATAAAGATCAAAGGAAATGGATCGGGTGGGCCATGAAATGTATCCCAAACACTTCACCAACTTTCTGCCATGTTGTTCCGATTTGAGTGAATTTTCCCAGTTGGGAAGTCATTTTTCTAGCCCTGTAATTCTGATCCGCTCTCAAAATTTGTATGGGTTCTTCTTTGGCCCATGCTACAACCTTCCACCAGGTTTTTATGAAAATCAGACCTGAAGTTTGTCTGTAATCCGGCTGACAAACATATCCTCCTTGGCCGTGGGAACTATTTTCTTTCTAAGAAACTACACCCGCCAGTCTTTTCACTATTAATGTTTACATTCAGCGAGTAGATGCACGCTTCCTACATGAAGCTGCTCACAACAAAATGTTTCTGAATCTTTTAGTTTTTTTGGCAGCTTTAGCACCACAAGCCATCTGGTTCCATTATATTGGAGAAAAGGCCGACGTCTCTACGGCCGATATCTCCAACACTCTTATCTAAATTTATAAACAGCAGGAGAAATATGTATTTTTGTTGTTGTTTTGGGGTGACTGTCCCTTTAAGAATACACCTCCCAACCTCGGCAGGCAGAGCCGACTTTCCCACAGTTCGGTCATTGCCTTGTGTTGGATTTCTCCTCTTAAAAGATTTCTAGATTTTACGTAATGCCCTTGTGATTTTGTGCTCATGCCTTGCCTTAGAGAACAAAGGATTAGTTGTAGCCTCCATTATTCCAGCATTACTCAATACTTGCTGCTGCTGCCTGCAGTTTAAGTGGTTTTCTCTTTGTTTGGATTTGCATGTAACCCAGAGTTTGGGTGGGTTCTCCTGCTTGAATTAAAAAGCCCCTGCCTGGATTCAGATGATATCCTTTGGGCGAAAATGTTTGGTTTATTTTATGAAAACTAAAAGAGAAATTGTCTGAAGTTGAATTCTCCTGTATTTTCATCATCACATGTTTTTAAAAATTGCTTAAAAGGGGAATGTGAGTCACAGTCGGTCTAGAAGTTGGTCCCAGGCAATCGGAAAAATAAATTACAGTCAGTATTTATCTGACTTGAAAGCTTCTTGGACTTTTACATTTTAAAAAGCATGTGCATCAAATCTAGTTCTCAGGTGCAGAACAGACAGATTATTGATATTTTTGCCAATAAATAAAACATGGGAGTTTAAAACTGTACAGACTATTTCTTTGATCCTGTTGGGACATTTATCCTCAACATTAACACCATTTGTTTTCTCTAAAATCAGTTACGATGTAGGACTGAACAAAGCCTCCTGCAATTTTCAAATCGCAGAAAGCGCAATATTTGTTAAAGGAAAAATGTGTGAAAAAATACCATTTTAAATTAAATAATATCCTGGCCTACACACCATATTCTAGTTTTAATAAATATCTGTTTGGTACAGATCCCAGTAAAAAATCACACAATAAACATTTTGTTTTCATAATCCAATTTCATGTTTTCCAAAAGAAATAAAAAATGATTATGTAAAAAATAATTATATCATCGTTTTCTTTTTTTAGTTTTTCCTATGCAGCAAAATGGGACTATAACTGCATTTCGTTGCACAACCCCGTGTTGTACAATGATAATAAATGATCTAGTATCGCAAATCACATCGCGATTGAAATATCAGTCAAAAATAATCGCAAATAAACAAATAAATACAAATAAAATATGCAATTTACATCCTAAATGTAGAAAGCACAACCCTTGCTTACAGATCTTCTGCAGGAACGGCCTTTATTGCAGTTTGGCTCTAAATATAAAGCCTTGAGGTGGGTGTGTGAGAAGTGCATTAATATGCAGCTGACTTCCACTGAAATGCACCGTCTGCTCGTTAATCTACAGTCACATATTTCTATGAAGGTTATTGTAGATGAGGAGAACAAAGTGGGTTGTGATCCACACGGCTGGATGAACAGTTTAGTGTTCTGACTCTGTGAAGAGATAACTGTTTTTCATACAGTGATATATTTTCAAATGTTACATGATCTTTGCACAGCTGCAAGATTAACACTGTGCATCAGTGTAGGTTGCTCTCACAGCACTGTATTGCAGTTTATAATAATAATAATAATAATAATAATAATAATAATGTACTGTTTGTGCATCTAACAAGTGGCCCTTTTGAGTGTCGACTGAAATGACTCAGTTGTAAACTACCAATTTCAGCCTTAATGTGCAAAAAGAGCAAAATTTTAACTTTTAGGGATCTTTCCAAAAAGGTTTTGGTGGGTTTAATCAATGATTCAGTTTAAGGCAAAGAAAAAAACTGCAAGTTCAAACTTCAGTGGAAAAAAAAAAAGAGTAATTTATCTTAGGCTGGAGCAGCTCTTGCTGTAGTGTTTGAACTTCTCACTATTTTAGATTTGTTAGACTTTGGCCCCAGAGAAACTACATTTCCTTCATGTTCAAAATACTCTGTCTCTTGAAGTGTTCATTTGTAATAACTAATATCTCCATTTTAATATAGACAGACAGACATAGAGGGAGAGAGACAGACAGAGACAGATAGAGAGACAGAGACAGAGAGAGAGAGACAGACGGACAGAGGGAGAGAGAGACAGAGAGGGAGAGACAGACAGAGATAAACAGACAGGGAGACACGGACACAGAGAGACACAGACAGAGAGAGACAGACAGACAGAGAGACAGACACAAAGACAGAGATAGACAGAGTGAGACAGAGACAGAGAGAGATAGACAGACATGGCAGGACTGTCTCACAATGTGCTATAACTGCACAAGAAACAGAATATTGCAAAAGACCTTGAGTATTTCCTCTCTTCTAAAAGAGGCTTCTATTGTTTTCTTTTATTATTATTATTATTATTATTATTATTATTATAGTGCATTCTTGTGCTTTAACACAATTAAATATGATTTCATTCCTCAGTGAGGTTAAACAGTGAGATGCAAGGGAGGAAAACTAGCAGTTTGTGTTAAAATTACTCTTTTAATGTGTTTAGAGTAAGGAACAGACCTTTACAACATCATCCACAGCTTGTTACACACAACTCCTTCAAACAAAGATAATCACAAACCCCAACATGTGCCGACAAATCTTTGTGGGGGAACTCACCATGCAAGTTTAGAAACCAGAGACCAAATATTTTACCGCCACAATACCTTTTGTTTTGGCAAAAAAAATTAAAGTTTCCCCGGAGGTTTAACAAGCAGTCAACAAGACCAAATATGCCCAGTTGTGAATGTTCAGCAATAGTCATTTTACTCTTATAAATTAAGAAATGATGCTGCAGTATAGACAAAGAAAATCCTACATCTGCAGAGACCTGCATGGCAATAATGTGCTTGATTCATGAATCCCTGGTTACAATGTATTCCATACTCATAATTTAACCCAATAACAAGGATCACAAAAAGTGATTCATAGAAATATTGTGTCAAACTATTTATTCTTAATTTTTATTCCAAGATAATTCCTAACCCGCAATCAATACAATTTTAGCGTGAAGGCCACAGAGCCACAGGAACGAGACTGATTTGATATTTATGACACTTGTTTTAAAATCTAAAACCTGCTCCTGATTGCAGACACAATTTGTGATATTTTTAAAGTCAAATAAAAAAATAAAAATAAAAAAAACATCACCATAAAAATACATAGCAGACAAAATACATGGGATGGGATGGCCTATGACTTATTACGGTATGGAACCTAAAGTATAGAAATGGAGGATAAAGTTTTAAAGCAAGTGACAAAACACGTTTTGTATCTAAATGGAGAGGAGAGTGAAGAAGTGAAGATATAGACATAGGTCCTATGCAGGGATCACGAGCAGGAATCATTTTAACATTTTTCCTCCATGTTCCCAAGATAGGAGTCAACCTGCAGCGGGAAGAAAACGGCGGGGATTACAGGATATTAGAGTAAAGCTTGTTATGCACATACCATTTAATCTGTGAATTACAACGGCTAAATGTAAGCACGCTGCCGCAAAAAGAAAAAAAAAGAAAAGGCATTTATTCTTGCACTTTGAGATACTTTTAAAAGCTCAATAATTACCCCATCTACACAGTATATGATGCACAGGATCATTTAAAAAAAAAAAAAATGACTTTCTCACCCTGAAAATTTGAGTGGAATTTAACAAAGTGAGTGCACAAGTTTCAGGCTTCCAGGCCGATGAGCTCCACGTCGAAGGTGAGAGTGGCGTTTGGTGGGATGATCCCCGGGTGTCCTTTGCTGCCATATGCAAAGTCTGGTGAGCAAATGAGCTTCGCCCGCTGGCCGACACTCATCTGTGGAGGTGATGGAAAAGCTACATATGAAGAGTTCATTTGCAAAAACACATGAAAGACATTATTATAAAAGAATAAACCAACACCAGTTTGACTTAGGGCTGCAACAAACGATTATTTTCATTATCGA
>CALSCE010000016.1:6495932-6506262 GCA_943593645.1 Bovichtus variegatus | reverse complement strand
AGACAGACAGACAGACAGACAGACAGACAGACAGACAGACAGACAGATAGATACGTTATTGATCCCGAGGGACATTTAGGCATCCAGTAGCTTACATATCTGTCCCCCCACCACCATTAAGAGTAAGAAAAAAATAATGAAATTAAGAGACAAAATATAAGAATAAAGGCTGTTACAGATACAAGAATACGCTGCAACGTTGACCAGTGGCTGTAAACCTGGGCAGATTTAGTGCAAATAGAGTTAGTGCCAACAGTGCGGTGCAAATGTGCATACAGATCTATAATATATAATATATCTATAATAAGTGAGCATTAAAATGTCAAAAAAAAAAAAGAAAAAATGAAGGCTATAGTGTCATAATGCTTTCAGTCCCGGGTTAAATGCACTTGACAGGTTGTTTGTAGTTTGCTTGCATATGGAGCTGGAGAACATAGATAGGCTTCCAGCTTTATATTAAATGGATAAATATGAGAGTAGTATCGATCTTCTCATCGAACTCTTGGCAGGAAAGTGAATTATGCCGAATTATTACCTGACATAATTCCCTTTGTTACTGAACTATTTTCATTTAATGGTTTGTTTTTGTAAATACACTTATCTAACTCAACACTGGGAACACACACAACAAAACGTTGAGCTCGGAGCAGTAAATTACATTGTAACAGGACACTCCTGGGAATATGGGACAACAATGCAGAGCAATGCTGCCGGGCCGCTTAAAGCAGCACGAGTGCTATCTGAGCCACAGTGGCCGCCTTTTATTTGTTCACCGTTCCCTGCAGAGCTGCGGTTTGTGGTGAGGATGGTGTTGTTTCATGAGTCTGGGCCAGATGTTGACAGGCCTCTTGCTTTTCTGTGTTGTACACAGACACAACATGACCCTGAATTACAGACGCCAGCAGCATGGCCAGCACCTCCACACTCATTCCTGACACAAAAAATGAGGAAGACAAAGAGTGCAGTTAAATACTACAATGTCAAAATACTCCACTACAAATACAGGACAGCTGATCTAAGTCCTGCATTCAAAAACTTTCTTTAGTAAAAGTATTATCAGCAAAATGTACTTAAACTAAAAGTATTGATTGACGGTAAAATGTTCCCAGTGGTTTACTAATATATATATTTTTAATATATATATATATATATATATATATTATATATATATTTTTTTTTTTAATATATATATATATATATATATATAATATATATATATGTATATTGTAGTTTTTTATAATGATGATGATTATTTTATTATTATTATTCTATTATTATTAATAATAATAATATATAATAATAATAATCATAATGATTGTCATGATTATTAAGATTATTATATATTGTTAATATTATTATTGATAGTAAATTATTATTATTGATATTAGTATATAATAATAATAATCATGATTATTATATTTGTATAGCACTTTTCAATTTGAGAGGTCAAAGTGCTTTACATAAAAAAACAATAACAAAACAATCACAAAATTAATTACCGCTGCCAGTGAAGGAAATTGTGCAAATATTTGGGGGGCACTGTCTCAGAAATTGGGGCATTCACAAAAGTTTCCGGGCAGTTTAAAAAAGACAGGTATTAATAGCTTATTGATCATAAGGAGTCCGTGTTGAACGTCCTGTAAATACGATGGGTTTAGATCTGCTGTCAGTGTTTATCTAACGATATCGTTCACTGATGTTTTCTCTTAGAGTTGTGGTGTGGACCTCGCCACTTCAGAAAGAACAATTTTTAAAACGATTTATGGACTTAAAACAAGTCCATAACTATAAATAAGTGTCCTAATTCGGATACTTCCGTTAGCACACTGCCGTGCTGTACGCGTGTCCGCGTGGAGGAGCCGCCATATTGAGTGCCGTTCCACACCAAATAGCGGGAAGTGGAAGTTCTCAAACCCTCCAACCAGTTCAGGATCGATGCAGACCACGTGCAACACTGTTTGTGTCCTGAAACGCTGCAATAGTTCCGTGCAAACATTTGCTAGTAAACTGCACGAGAGAGACATTTAATATTGTCGTACAGATGTTAACAACTTAAATGTTACTTTGTATTTATACATTTTTTTTTACTTAGGTTGAAATATACTCGTGTCAGGTCTATGGTCTTACTGTAGGCCGTGGCGGAGTCTCTGTCTCTGCCGTCCCCCCCCAGGAACATGTTGAGGGAGACGTAAGGGACGTTGTAACACTGTTAATGGACGACAGGAAGAAAACACGAGCAAGCGTGAAACTCAGTAGCCATGGAGACACAGCTCGGAGCAAAATGGCAGCAGTAACAGTTTGACATAAAAAGAAAACCAGTATGAAAATCTGTCACCATGGTGACAAGAAGAAGAGGGAAAAGAAGCAGAAGATGGTGGATGATTAAGAAATGGGAACAAGCAGTGGTGGAAGAAGTACTCAAACAATTTACACAGCACAACAATGTATAAATACTGCAAAAGTGTACTACATAAGTAGTATCAAAAGTAATATTCTATGTGACATTATTAGATAGCTACAGCTGGGAGAGGCAACTTATTTTTGGCGTCATGTTTAACTATGCAAACGAGGCATTGTGTGATGTTAAGTTTTGGAAGAATTTAGGAGAAATCTACAAACACAAATAGACAAAGTTAGTAAAAAATAAACTCCTAAATGTGGATTTTGGAGGTTTTCTTTGCATTAGTCTGAAAGAAGACGTGGAAGATAAATAGCACAAACATCTCAAAATTGACCAGAGCATGAGAAGACATTTCATTTGAAAAGTAACAAAAAATGTGTTATGGTTAAAAGTAAAATATGTCCCTCTGAGTGTAGTAGAAGTAGAAGTACAAAGTGGCATTGCATGGAAATATTAAAGAAAGCATTAAACGCCTGTGACTTACACTCATGAGGGTCTCGAACACGCTGGCCGCCGAGAGGCACCAGAGCACACCGAGCGCCTCAGATCCTCGTGGGACAAACCACAGCAGCAGATAGGACAGGATAGCAAATGGAGTGGAGAGAAGCAGCCTGCGGGATAAACAGTGTCGGCTCTGTTGAATACATCACAGCGCCTGAGGATGAAGCGTAGCTTGATTCGACATGAAGTGTGCGAGCTCCATCAACCAACCATGGGGTGAGTTTGCCGATGGGTGTCCAGCGACTGCGGCTCACCAGATATCCAACCAGAGGGTCGGTCACAGCGTCCCAGGCCCGGCTCACAAACAGAACCACGGAGACGTAGGAGGCCTCCATCTGTGAAGGGGCACTTTATTTTGAAATCCAGCTAAGTGCATGGGACGGTACACTGAGAAATACTGATCTTTTTTTTTTGCAGAGGTGGAAGAATTATTCAGATATTTTACTGCAGGAAAAGTATTAACAGCACACCGTGAAAATACTACACTACAAGTAAAAGTACTGCATTCAAAACCTTACTCAAGTAAAAGTATGTAATCAGCTAAATGTAGTCATCATGTAGTAAAATGTTCCCTTTTTACTATTATATATGATGTTTTTGGATTAATATTAATGCTGCCAGTGTGGGAAATGTAAAACATATTTTGGGGGCAACTGTTGCTAAATTTCAGGGTCACTGAAAGCTAAAAAGAAAATAATAATTAATGCATAAAGTTGCTGTTTTTAATGTAAAATGAGTCCAGATTAAAATGCATACAGTAATCACCACCTCGGGCCAAATAAAATATGATACCCCTGAATTATAATTAGTATTAATGTGTTCTTTACTTTAATGTTGCAGATGGTAAAGATTGTATTTGTATCTTAACCTTTAATAATATCATATTTCATTAGTCGAGGTCAGGTGTCTGCTGTTGGTGTCACTATGTGTGAGAGACGGAAATTGAAATTAAGTTAATTAAATGGAAATTAAATTATGGCTTAATGTACGTCGGATAGGGATATTGACTTAAACTGGTACCTAAACTGCATTTGCACATCATTTTACCTCTTTTATATCGTGTTGGTAGTTTAATCTACAGAAATCCATCATATTCTATAAAATCATCATATTTTAAAAACCCATAATGAGTATATGAAATACTTTACATTTTACTTTCAGTACATTTTCTTGATTTATACTTACAGCTTTATGTACGATTTTGAATGCAGGACTTTAACTTGTAACAAAGTGTTTTTTAAATGGTGGTTTTAGCATTTTTACTGAAGTAAAATATCTTCCTGTACCACTGGTAGGTAGCAGAACTCGTTCCTGTGAAAGCAATGAGTTTGATGCAGAATAATTCATCTTCAGCACGTAATTTACCTTCTCAACTGCTGTTTTGACCTCCTTTATATCCTGTTGGTAGTTTAATCTACACAATGCATCATATTCTATAAGATCATCACATGTTTGTGTCTTTGTCTCTGTCCTGTGAGAACCACGTGTCTCTAAAAAGTCAACTTTTCACGAGTTCCTCAGAAAAACAGCCTGTTTTCAGCTTTGTGACGATGCATTTTGCAGCTGATCCGAGAGGCTTTTTAAAGACTTTATTTATGTAAAGAAGGAGGAGAATCTTCTCAACACGCTTTAACTCGTACCTGCACAACCTCCAGAAGAAAGATCTGCAGGGAAACACTTATGGCTGCTGTGGTGATCTGATATGGGACCCCCCCCACAGCATAACACACCTTCCTGGCCAGTGAAATCCCCCCCGACCCCTGTGAAGACCGGAGAGAAGAGCAGACAGGAAGTATTTCTGTTGTCTATTGAACATTAGGTATACATATAGATATATATTTCAGTGACAGCGTGGAATGCAGAACATTTAAAATTCAGATTTAAAATAAGGTTACTTCTGTTCACAATAATATCAATCTTAAGGAAGCCCTGAGAGTAAAAACACTTTAAACGCTTTTCTGCGTTTCAAAATGTGTGTTTTTGTGTTGTAGTACTAATTATGGCTGAAGTGCAACCGTGTTCTAAATAGGACTAAAAGCATTAAAAAGTTTACATTTCTCCACACGCTCTAAAGAGAAGGTATATATATATATATATATATATATATATATATAGATATTGTGAGTCTGAAAATGATATAAAATTACTGTCAGATTTTTCTTTTGGCTCAAAATATTAATGCTTTTAGTCCTATTTACATAAAAATTATCCTGGTAACAAAACAAAAAGTCACCAGATGAAACATGATGTTATTTAAGTATTTTACCTGATGTAAATGATGGATCAGTAAACAACAGGTTGTGATGCACTTCTTCCAAATGTTGCTAAATTTGAATGATTTCTGGTTCTGTTCACACACTTTTCTCCTGAAGTGTGGGTTTGCAGAACATTTAAATATCAGATTTCAAAGGAGATTTCTTCTGCTCGCCTCTCAATCTTCTCTGCACTTTTGTGTTTCTCCACAAAAATCGCTGCTGGTTTGAACTTATGATTTAATGCATTCTGTTGAAGAGGAGGTTTCTTTCCATTTTGAAAGGAGTATTTAGTTATTATTTATGATCCAGCATGTGATTCTGACGAGTGTCTGGAGAGTTTCAAGAAGACAAAACCTCTTGGAGCAAAAGTTTCTTGTTTTTCAAAAGGGAAAAATAAGTTTTTGTTTAGCTAAAAATGCATCAAAATAATATAGAAAAACTAATAATACTGGTGTTGAATAAATAAAAACAAAATCACCTGTAGGTCACACCTGAGAGGGAAACATGAAATAATATTGTTGTCTTTACAAAAGACTCCTACATATAGACTATGAATGCAAAAGTAGAAACATTTAAATATTTAATTTGATAAACTTACCCTCTGCTGACCTTCGCTGCATGAGTTTCTGTCTGCGTTCCGTTTTAAAAAACGACTCTTTAAAGTCCCCACTCGGTTTGTAAATTTCCTAAAACAACTCATCCTTTAAAGTCCGGAGGAGTGATCCCACATGCAGCTCCAGTCTCGCTCTGCGTGTTTCTCACACCAAAAGCTCTCCATGCACACGTAACTAAACCTGAGTCACACTTTGACACTGAAGTCTGAGAATATCCAGCACACCTGCTCATATTTACATTAAAACTGTCTCTTTATTACAGATTATTATGTCCGTCTTTCTCTGACAAAATTATGATTTATTAGTGAGGAATATTAATCATAATTTGACTGTATTTGCTAGAAAATTTGAATAGTTTGTTTTAAATGCCAGATATGAACTCTAAAGATAAGTTTAAGAATAAAATATATATCCGAATAGATGATTCAATCTGGTTTGATGCTTTTTAAAGTAATGCATGCATTTCCTGTTAATCGGAAGAATATAGTTTCACTTTTTTGTCCAATATTTGTTTTATGGGAGCCCAATTTCAGCACTTCTTTCTGGTTTTCGAAGATTTTCACAATGTGCACGGTTAAACAACAAGATGCACTTTGATTTTAATAGAGAATATTAGAAAAAAGGGGAGTTTTCATCGGACTATGAGTCAAAAAGCACAGATATTCCTGCACAGAGTCCATACAGACTGTTCTGACCTCTTGTGGAGCAGCAGGGAAACTTTCCTCCTCTCCTGGAGAGTTTAAAGAAATGTCACACATTACATACGTTTATATGGACTAATAATATGGACCTATGATTTTATAAACACAAGTTAGAGTTGGACCTTGTGCTCTGATCTCTGAGGAAGAAATGTTTTAGTGATTCTTTCAAATTAAAATCACAGAGTGCTGTTCAATCTTTAATCCTGTTCAGTCACGTGAGCAGTGATGACGTCCACAAAGAAAAAAAGAAAAAGATTTGAGAAGTCAAAAATAACAAAAACAAAATTAAAGATTTTCTCAGAGTAATGACAAAAATGTATCAAATTTCAAATAAAACAAATAAACAATCAAAACAAACAGAAAAATGCACTTAATTTATCGTCACAGTTTACAGTTCACACAGTTTAACGTCATCAGTTTGATTATGGGATACCATAACTTCATGTGTTATGCAATTTTGATGCATTTTTTTACTTTTGTTTTGAATCTTACAGACTAGAGCTGCAACGCTTAGTCGAATAATCAAACTATTGCAAACTATTTTGATAATCGATTAATCTGAAATGCTGTTTCCAGTCTCTCAAATATGGAGATTTGCTGCTTTTCTCTGTTTTATAATCATATCAAAGTGAATATCTTTGGGTTTTGGACAAAGCAAGAAATTTAAAGACTTAAAAAGGACTTTGAGAGACTGAAGTGAACATTTTTCACTATTTTCTGACATTTCATAGACCAAACTATGAATCATTTAATCTAGAAAATACTTCTTAGTTGCAGCCCGATCCCAGACCGTTTAACACCGTCCTATAAATTGGTGCTTTTGCTTGCATTGTCTTTGGCCTGACGGAGTCCATACAGCCATTTGATCACTCTTGCGTTCCTCTCAATGACAGAAACGCCGTAGGGGACTCGCCCTGCAGCGTTCCCAGCATCCTCCTCTTCCTCCTCCTCCTCTTCTTTAGCAGAGCCTGCGCACTCGGAGCCCGGAGCGCTCACGCTGCGGAAACGAGCCATGGACACAATGTCAGAGCTGGACCCAGTCAGCTGCAGGTCTGCAGGGTCCAGACCACACAGGTTGAAGAAGCGCTCCAGCTCCGTGCCGGCTCGGGAGAACCGGTCACTCATGTCTGATTTGGACCGGGTCAGAGACGGGCGCTTCCTGGAGCTGGAGGAGGACAGACGGGTGATCGCTGGGGAGGGAGGAGGGAAAACAGGGAGGCTGGGGGGAGCAGGGCCGGGGGTTTCAGCTTTCGATGGAGCAACAACAGGTTTCAGAGGAGACGCTCGCGGTGTTGTTCTGGTGTGGAAGAGACGCAGGTGTGAAGTGGCCGGGCGGAGGGGAAACTGGGAGTGGAGAGGGATGGGCTGCAGGGGCTGCCGGATGTACTGGGGGGGTCTCCCGGGGGTCCTCACAGGGCCGGCCTGAGGCATGACATCCACCCTGCGTACGGTTCTCGCAGCCGGAGAGCCAGGAGAGCCGTGACTCTCCGCCCTGGCAGGTCCAGATGCTTTTAATCTCACTTTAGCGGGACTGCACCAGTCAGGACGAGGTGGGGGACACAGCCGCTCCTTTTTCTGCTGCGGCCCTGCAGGTGTGTGAAGCACAGTTATTATAGGAGAAATATTGTCATGAAGGGAATCTAAATTAAAAAGAAGTAACCCTAAACTGAAATGACACTGCCTGGCTAAATAACTATTACAAATAAAATAGAAATGAGAGAAAATTAACTTTAGTGTCAATTCTACGGAAGCCCTGATAGGCAAGTGAGAATTTATTTTTCTAATTTTCTAAGTCTGGTCTAAATAGTTTTCTCTCTTGTGTTTATGACTACAACAACAACAAAAATGGTTTTGCCAGGAATTATTATTTTTGTTTTCATTCATTTTTATTCATTTTTTTAAATGTCCAATACAGGGAATATCAATCATACTGGTGTTTGGTTGTTTTTATAAGATAACTCAAAAATATTTTGATTATAATAAATCATGTTTTTTTTGTTTTTTTTATAAATTGTGCACTGAAGGTTATATTTTTCAAACCAGAGCTGCAACAATTAGTCCACGATTACATTCCTGCCAACTATTTTGATAATCGATAGTCGTTAAATAATATTTAAAAAAATATGACATCCAAGCTTTTTTCATGAATATTAAGTAATTTTTTTAATTCAAACTTTTTTCATGAAAGTTCACATCCAAGATTTTTTCATGAAAATCAAGGGATGGATATTTTTCACTATTTTCTTACATTTTATACACCCAACGATTAATCGGCAGATAAATTGAGTTGCAGCTGGTGGATTATTCGTTTTAAGAATGGCTTTTATCCGTTTTTGCAAATTAACTCTTCCCAAAACTAAACCTTATACACTCCACAAACTGACTAAAATAAAAATTGAAAAGTCAAACCTAAAATAAAATAAAAAAACATAATAACCTTGGTGTGGTGTGGCAGCAGCACCAGCAGCTTCCCTGTCCTCGGAGTTCGCAGCAGCTCCATCGTTCACACTGATCAGGTTGCTCAGGTGCTCCAGGTCGAGCTGCACGCCCTCCTGCTTCGCTTTCGTCTGACTGGGCATCTTCCTGGTGGGTCGCAGAGCAGCGCCCGGGCTGAGCAGAGGCTTCCTCACATCCGGAGGCCGGACCGGCTGCTGCTTACAAAGAGCCCCCTGACTCTTTACGTACTTCGCCTTGTCTGCCTCCAGCCTCTCCACCGCGCTCTGCTTCGGGCTGCCCGCTGCTGTCCTGAGCTGGCGGTAGAAGTCAGGCCCCACTGGCCCCTTGGGCCGCAAGCGCGGGGGCGTCGCAGCTGCAGCAGTCCTCGCCGGCTGTTGTTGGAGAGTCTCCAAAGGCATTTTTTAAAATAAAACTAGTAGTCCTACCAGTCCTTGTGCACGTTTATGAGTCTTGTCACCATGAAATAAACCTCCCTAGTTCTGCAGAAATTGCAAAGTTATGCTGTATTTGTGCGTCTGTACGGATCAGCTCCATTCCATTTCTTAAGAAGAGATTTAATCTCAGCATCTCAGAGGAAATCTAGTTTCTTGGTATTTGGACAACCTGTGAAAAAGAGACACATCAGTCAGGAGAAGCTCAGATGAACAGTCAATAAAACATTTACATTAAACCTCCTGCGACCCTGCGTTCATATGGGGACATTAACTGTACCAATACCAAAGTATTTAGTATGCCATAAAAAATGTTTTATTATGTTAATACATAGTCTGTGAAATGCAGTATGCCGAAAATACCAGGATGTTCTACTTTTCTGGCTCTTCTGACCCACAATCCTTTGCGAGGCCAATATATGAGGAAGAGGGTCAAAGTTCAAGTAGCAATGTCGTGACAAGCAGCATGTTCCAATTGCATGCAACAGTACGCACTTTGTAGAGTAAAGAAAAAAGTATGCGATTTTGAACGCAGCCTACGTTTTGGGTCTTCTGCACCTGATACTTCATTCTGTTGAACTTAGACATGTCGTCCTCGCTCGTAGACTCTTTGTTGTGCCATCCAGTGGTAGCACAATCCAGTTATCAGTGTAAAAAAGAGATGGCGGTCATCTGAACCAAGTCATCAAAACAAAATGACCAAATCACAAGGATTTTAGATGACTCTAAATTGTTTGCCATTTTGTTTTTGCACAGACGTGTTCAGGCATTTTGGGACAGACTGTAAAAATTCAGTCAGAATTACAAAACATTGAAGAAATATTGCCTTGTTTGCAATTCAGGTTCAGGCATTCATTATACCTACAATTTCTAATTATATAGACTCATTTGTACAGTATACTGTGTGTGTGTGTGTGTGTGTGTGTGTGTGTGTGTGTGTATATACATATACATATATATATATATATAT
>CALSCE010000016.1:6468291-6490932 GCA_943593645.1 Bovichtus variegatus | reverse complement strand
CAGTATATATATATATATTTATATATATTTTATACTTATATTTTAACATATAATTAATTAATAACATAATGTTTCATCTGGTGACTTTTTGTTTTGTTTTGAAAAAAAAGAAAGATACGACAGTAATTTTACATAATTTTTCCGATTCACAATATATATATATTAAAAAAATAAATAAATAAATAAAAAAATAAAAAAATATATATATATATATATATATATATTTAAATAAAATATATATTATTTATTATAAAAGCCATTCTTAAAATAAATAAATTACTTTTGTTACACTGAATTGTAACTTTAATTCTTGTATTTTGTGCCGATTTTATGTTGTTTTTATTTCTATTCTCTTGGCTCTTTAACGAGTGTTTTTAATTGTATTTAAATGTCATTTTATAATGTGTTTCTTTTGCACTTTGTCTTGATGCTTTTAATGTTTTTTGTAACTCACTTTGAATTGCCTTGATGTTGAATAAATAAACTTGTCTTGCCTAAGGCTGCAACTAACATTTCTTTTTTTCAGATGAATTGATTAATACTTTGATCTATAAAGTGACAGAAAAAAGTGAAAAATGTCCGTCCCAGTTTCTCAAAGTTTCTCTTTAAATGTGTTGTTGTCCAAAACCCAAAGATATTCAATTTAATATAATATAAAACAGAGGAAAGCAGGAAATCTCCATAAACTGCATTTTCTGATATTTTAGCATGAAGAATTACTTCAAAGATTAATCGATTATCAAAATGTTGAAAACACCTATCTTTGCATCTCTACTTTGATTGATATTCCCTGGATTGGACATGTTACATCGTGAATCTCTGTATATATTTATTATTTCTCATTGTGCATATACATTTAGGATGAAATAAGATAAACCTTTATCAATCCCTGGATGGAAATCCAAGTGTCATAGCAGCAACAGCAATGAGAATTAAAAGAAGGAGAGTAGAGGTACAAACAACACAAGTATAATAAGAATACAAATATGAGTATAAATAAATATAGGAATAAGGAGTATCTGTCTGGATTTTTAAAAAGTGAATAAGTGAACATTATGTAAAGTCCGTCCATAAATAAATATAAATATGCAGTCAAGATTTAAATGTACATGTACAAATATGAATTAATATGAATATGTGAGTGTATACGAAAGTGCGCCAGAGTCCAAAGTAAGTAGAGACAGCAGGTCATAAAGCTATGAAATGCTATTAAAAGTTTTTTATGTTGTGGATATACTTCTTGTTTACATTCAAATTATTAATTTGCCATAATGTCCACCACAAATGTATATTACTCTATTTAATATTTTATTTATGTTTATAATTTAACTTGCACTATTATAAGCTTCTCTGAAAAAATTGAGTTTATGACAATAAAGAAATCAAATTTTCAAAGTTAAGTATGTGTAAAATGTGGAATAAAGTTCACAGCAAGACAAACAATTTAGACAAATTTAATATCACCATAAAGTTGTCTCACACAATCATAGAAACAGAAATGATAATCTCTTTCTTTAACCCGAAATAAACTAGAAAGAACAGCGACCTACACCGAAGATATAAAAATAAATTACCTTAAAGTCAGACCTTAAAGTGTTTTTTTATTTTATTAAAGACATGAACGTATACAAACTTTTACACACATAACCACCAACATTCTCCTTTGTGTGATACTTCGACAATCATAAAGTTTGTCACACTCCATCCCATAATATTTTGGCCATTTAGTACTCATAACTGTAATATATTACAGCCATATATAAACATTGCACGTGAGAGCACAGAAAAGTGGTTACAGTTGGGTTAAAAACAAGATATACTTAATATAATCACTACTCACATGATTCATACTCTCACATTTTATACACCGTCTCAGAAAAAAGTCGAACAATGAGAAGTCAAAACTACGACGGGGGATTAGGGCTATTGTAAGAAAAATAAATACAAATAAATCAATTACGGAGCCGGGGGTAACATTCAGAGAAAAACTCAGAATATGCAAGATTAAAGTAGTAAATTTAAGTGAAAAAACCCCGTGGATATTCTCTGAGATTAAAGTTGTAAATTTACAATAAGAAATCTCACAAATGTACGAGGAAAAACTTGAAAATTCTCTGAAAGTATAAAATCATAAATTGAAGGTCATCCACTGCAGATATAATGGATCCTGTTATATAATAAAATAACAGGATTGATCCAACCTCCCTTTAAGAAAAAGAAAATATCACTTTTTTTCTGAGTTTCTTTCTCATAAATTTGTGACTTAAAAGAATATTAAAAAGAAAGAAAATCAGTGTTTTATTTATTTATTTCACAGTGTTTTTTTCTCATAAATTCACGACCTAAATCTCGGAAATTCTGAGTTTTTTCTCTGAATATCACCCCTCCCCTTGCTCTTTAATCAATATTATTTTCACCTACAATGGCCCCAAGACGGCGTCGTACAATACAATAAAGTTAAAGGTTGTGACTTTTCTGAGGCTTGCTGTGCTTCCTCTTGCTAATTAGTGTGTCGGGAACAATGGCCGTGATTCACCTTTGGAAAAGTCTGCACATGAGTGTTGGATTTACCTCATAAAACTGCTTGAATACCAGAGTAATGAAGGGCCATTAGTTCTTCGTGTGCACCATAATTTAGAAAAGAACATGTTGTGTTTTGGCGTTGGGGGTTAGGAGATGGCACAGTTTTTGTCTTTGTCCTTTGCACCCAGGCTGTGAGCTCTCCTGCGCCTGATGCTGCCCCTCAGCCCCCAGTCTCTCTGCACCTCCCGCTCCACTTCTCTGTCTTTGCCCTCCTCGGGTTGCTGCTTGCAGAGCTGCGGGGGCAGAGTGATGGGCTGTCCCAGGAAGAAGCCCTCCTCCTCCGAGTCTGAGGACGAGGAGCACGTAGAGCAGTCTTCGTGTTTGTAGTGGCCCTGCTGCAGGGTCAGTGAGGAGGCGTTGGCCGGGCCCCAGCCGTCCCTCTCTTTCTCTCCCCTCCAGTCCAGCGTGTCCAGGCGGGGCCGGTCGCACCGCGAGTGTCGGGCACGCCTCTCTGAGCCCGGGTGGAGAGCGGGGTCAGAGGGGATACGGCAGCGGCTCCACCCTCGCCGCAGACTCCGCTGGTGATAAGAGGATCCATCTGGAGGGGGAAATTTAGGGGGAAAAAAACTTAACTTAATTCCCAAATCATTTCAGTTAAAGTGTCAATAAACAACGTTTCTCCCTCCACTGGCGCAAAGACAACTGGATTGCTTTCGTTTTTCCTCAGACTTATACAGACCATCAGGGAAAAAGCAAGAAATACATTCAAATATATTATATTGGAATTCATTGCCCATGCTGCTCAGATTAATCTCAGTCCATGCTTTATGTTTAAATACTATATACATTATATATATTCTAATTCCTGTTAGAAGGCCTTTTCTTACCCAGCAGATCCATCTGTGGTGGGATGCCTTTCTGTAGATGCAACCTGCTTCCGAAACCTCCCTCCACCTCCTCTTCCTCCTGCTGGAGCTCCTCGCCCTCTCGCAGCTCCTCCTCGTTCTCATCTTCATCCTCATCCTCGTTGACAGAGTAGCTGCTGCTGATTGGCTCTCTGAAGCTGACCCTGGCTGTGCCGGTGCGGGACAGCGTGGGCGGAGAGTCCGAGGATCCGTCCGAGGGCCGGGGGGGGTTCGGCGGGGGCGAGTCCTGGGGCATCATGTCACGAGACTTAACGGGGAGAGGAGGCGGGAGGACGGAGGGGTTGTTGGGCGGGAGGGGAGGCGAGTCAGGGGAAATGAGGTGCGAGAGAGGAAACACTGCGGAGAGAAAATCAGCAACAGAGTGAGAGGAGATTATAGAATATTAATACACGGCCTGCAACTAATGAATGACTTCATTGATTCATCGTCTATTAAACTGTGGAAGTTGTCCATCCCAGTTTCTCAAAGTCTTTAAATATCTTGTTCTGTCAAAAAAGGTTTGGGTTGGGTCCAAAGCACTCTCTCTTTTTAAACAATTAAAATGCCTTTATTGTAATGGCACAGTCATGTTAGACCTAAAAACATGTTGCGTCCGTCTAAAACCCAACGATATTCACTTTATTGTGATATAAAAAACAGAGAAAAGCCTGAAATCTTCATATGTGAGAGGCTCAAAACATCAGATTTGCATGAAAAATGACCACAACAATGAATCTTTTCACAATAGTTGCTGATCATTTTTCAGTTATTCGACAAATGCAGAAATTGCAGCTCTAATTAATACCGTGTTTTTTTTGCATTAAAAATCAGTGGTTTCTGATACCTTGCATAACTTGATTCGTCCTCTCCACCCAGTTCCTGCAGTCTTTAGCAGTAGAGGTCCCTTTTGAATTAAGACCGGTTAGTCCAGTATTTCCATTCAGCGCTCCCCCGGCGGGAGCTTTGACACCAGAGTCCCCCGGCAGTAAACTGTAATGTGGAAGGTCGCTGGGCCACGATGGACCCAAGCCATTTCCTAGGTGGATGTGGGGCAGAGGGGAGAAGGAGCCTCGGGGATGAGGACGACCGCCAGGGGAAGGAAGCCCGTTCTGAACCGGAGCAGTGCAGTGGACAGCTGAGAGTGAAGAGCAAAGTGTGAATACAAGATACATACAGGGGAATTTCTGAGCAAAAAAAGAAAACTTTATTTGTATAGCACCTTTCATACAAGATATGCAGCTTTTTTTTTTTTTAAAGAGTAAAAACACGAAACAAATGTAGTTAAAAAGAATTACAGGAAAGACAGCAAGCCATTTAAAACAGGGGTCCCCAAACACCGGGCCGCAGAAAGAAGAAAACTATTGTTGGTGATATTTATTGTAAACATTTTTATGTATTATAATATATATATATATATATATATATATATATATATATTACAATGTAATAATAATATAAATAAAGTGCATAATATAAAATGGAATAATTACATTTACATTATGTAATAATTAAATGATATGTTTTGCACTTTGTGTGTTTTGTTATGCTGCCCTGTGGTGCAAAAAGGTCTAAAAGATCAACTAATAAAAAAGACATTTAAAGACATAAAAGGCCATTTAAATCAACTAATAAAAAAACTATTTAAAAAGGCAGGTGGGACAAGACTCGGTTGTTAAAGATTTTAAAACACAGAGCCTGCCTCTGGTGGGTTTGAGACCAGCAGCAGAGAATAAGGACTCGTGAAGGAACATAAGGATTCTGTGCCATTGAGAGCCGTTTGTATACAAGAAGAAGGATTTTTACATCAATTCTAGAAGATACATCGCAGTGTAGCTACGACTGGAATAACGTGATCTCTTTTTGCTTGTTAGCAGCCCAGCATCCGAGTTCTGGATAAGTTGCAGCCTCTCAACAGAGTTTTTGTTTTAGGAAGACCAGTTTAAAAAGTGCATTGAAATAGTCTAATCTACTTAAAATAAAAGCAGGAATACATTTTCCGGCATCTTCTGGGTCAGGAATGGCTGTACCTTGGCGTAAATTTAGAGTCCAAAATAAAATAATCACACCCAGACTTACTTCTGGTTTTATCCAGCTGTTCTTTTGTTTAAATCTTTTTATTAATTTTTTTAACACAAATGAAAAACACCACATGTTCTATTTAGCAGCTCATCCTTTTTGGATGTGGGACCTAACAAACAGAACTTAAGTCTTATCCTCATTTAGTTTTAAAGTTCTGCATTATACATACAGAAATATGTGACCGTATGTCTCATGCTCACCTCTGTTTTCCACTGCAGTGTGAACGCAGTCTTTTGCAGGAGTTATAGGCGGCTTGATGCCCTCTAGTGGCTGCAGTGGAGAACCGCACGGTGGCTGCTGATGTTTCCCTGCCGTCTCACAGCGTCTGTGCTGCGCCGGCTTGCTCTGCAGCGCCGAGTCACAGGAGTCGGAGTTATCGGGGTCCTCGCCCAGTGAGCAGGGCCTGGAGCAGAAGATGATCCCCGCTCGAGGGAGGAAGGGACGCCCCAGCAGAGGCAGCTGACAGCGGGCGCAGCAGAAACACGTCTCCACGGCGTGCCAGTGCTGACCCTCGTACGTCATCTGGCCCTGATCGATACCTGAGAGGAAATGATTTCAGGATTACTCGTCTTTTTAAAAATCTCAGTGTGAGTATACAGTATACGTCAGCAGTTCAGCAGTCATATTTAAACAAACAAAAAAAAAAAAGGATATTTACCAATTTAGGCCAATATTCTAATCCTACATTAATCCCCATTCAATTAATTTAATTGTATGCAATTATGCATTCATTGTTGTTGTTTTTTTTAAAGCGCTGCAAAATTTTTGTAAATGCCCCAATTCTTTTAGACAGTGGGGGTTCAAAGTTACGCCCCAAATATTGTTTTAATTTCCTAAACTGAAACAATAATTTTTAACCACCTTTAAGAACTTTATAGATGGGATAAATATAGCATTTATAGCATGTGACATTTAAGCCCTATTAAATACATTGTAGTGTATTCTAAACCATTTATTAAATGTTTTGTTTACTTCTTATAAATGCTAAATGGGGGGACTTAACCCTTGAGAGTCACTCGGGGCATTTTTGGCTTTACATTTTTTATTTTTTATGATTTTGGTTGTGCTAATGCATATTTCATACATTTTGTGTGATTTTTTTTTAATTTTCGAGGTTCAACATCAGCTCCTATATTAAGTCTATAATAAAGTGTGATCACATCTGGAGCCCTTTTTTTGAGACATTTTTTCATGTTTGCCCTTTGAGACAAATTCATGTTATTTTCCTGATTTCCTGCACAAAAAATAAAAATGCATCCAATGTTGATGATAATCACACTGTTAACAAAAATCCCCCATCATTCAGTATAGAGGACATAATTAAAAACAACAGGGACTATATTTAAACAAAGTGGTATTTAAAGGGTAAGAATTCTGAAAATTAATGATTTTTTGGTGTTTACGATCAGGACTAAAGTTGGTTAAAAGATTTAACTCAGTGAAAGTGGAAAATAACATTAATATTTGATGGCAGTTTTTGACATTTTTGCCCTCAGAGCAACTTTTTAAAAGTGAGGCACAAGGGTTGAAGTGTTTCCAGAGAAATAGTAAAGAACATCTGCCTGATAATGGCTGTTAGCTGCACAGTTTCTTTAGACTTAATTCCGTACCTATGTGCTCTCCGCAGGTGTCACAGTACTCTGCGTACAGGGACTCGTAGCAGGAGCAGCAGTACGGTCGACTCTCTCTCATGATGTAACGCTGACCGCCCAGTGCAGCCTCGCACTCAAAACAACAGAAGTGCTTCATGTGCCAGTATCTTCCCTCGGCCTCCGTACACTCATCTGCCAGAATAATCTAGGATTGAGACAAAAAAACAAAAAAAAACAGCAAAAGAGAGGGAGACAGAGAGGTCAGTCGGCACAGCAGTGATGATTCCGCAGATACAGAAGTAAACAAATCAGTTGTAAAAATGAGTACTGAGGATTTGGGTTAACAGGCTATCGGCGCACTTTTGCAGGCTCGGCCAACTTCTGGGTCTCTTGCAGGTCAGTCGTGGCAGATCCATTAGTCGACTAAGTCAACTAAGCTCTTAAATCACACTGAGAGGCCATTCAAAACAAGACGGCACCGCCAGACAAATCTGCAAGTGCTCTCTACTACGCACTGATCAGGGAAATGATCAAAGTACAGCAATAGGATGAGGATTCATTTGGGGACACATTAAAGGATCTTTGTGTGCAGGCTATCTTTGAACAGGGAGCCTCACCCGACACGACTCCTCCAGCTTTGTTTTTTTAAGATATGTTTAAAAAAAAAAAAAGTGCTTCAGTGGACAGTTTGCAATAGAGAGAGAGAGAGAGAGAGAGAGAGAGAGAGAGAGAGAGAGAGAGAAAGGAAACATGGGGCGGAAGAGATTTAAAGTGGGTACAAAAGTACTTTTAGACCAGAGGGACTCTCAGTTTCTTGCTTTCTGACTCCCACTAAACGTCATAAATAAATGTTGCCAAAAATATAGATTTTTCGAAACATATCGATTCTGAAAATTTGAAATGTTCTGCACTACAGGTGCTCTGGCGTCAGCTGCGCTTCCTCTTCCCTCCGACACAGTTTGCTGGTGTTTCTTGTGGATGTTACAGAGAAACTTCAGGTTACAATAATGTGTTCGTATAATGTCTGCATATAACTCCATTTGATTTCTTAAAACTCGTTTGTTACTACATAAGATTGCACCGTTTTGTGCTCTTTTTTACTTTCAGTTTATCGCCTTTTAATTCTGTACCAATTTCAGGGGCTTTTAAACAACATGCCGTACCTCAAGAAGTATTTTTTTTAGTTTTCATTAATATAAAAAAGTTTTGATTATTGTTAACGTTGACTACAGTCATTGTGATGTTCTCTGCTGCTAGCCAATAAAAAAGAAAAAGTAAAAGTAATTGTTGTGGTATTATAGCCAAGTTGTATTTATTTAATACAAATCTAAAATGTCAATTTTTCTCTGTGGTATCGAAAATGGTATTGAATATCAATATTTTTTGAAATTCCATAATTTTTACAACAATGCTTTGCTTTTAGAGACCTGCTGCAGATCAACCCTGCTTTCTCACCTCGTCGCAGGCCTGGCAGCGGGGCTTGAGCCGCTCGGCGTGGTGCCGGCCGCAGTAGATCTGTCCCTCCTGGAAGAAGTAGATGAGGTCGACCAGCAGCTCACTGCAGGTGGCACACTGGAAACACTGCGGGTGCCAACAGCTGCTCTGCCCTGCCCGGCTGACAAACACCGCGATGTCTCCGCCGGAGATCTGCCTGCCACACTGGAAAAGTTTGGGGTGGGGGTGTGGTGCAGAGGGAAGGAAGTTAGATGGTGTATCCTTTAAAAAAAAGGGACAGTTCAACCCAAAAATACATATTTTTCCTCTCACCTGTAGAGCGGTTTATCAATATACACAGTGTTGGCGATATCGGCCGTAGAGATGTCGGCCTTCTTTACAATGTAATGGAACTAGATGGCACTCCACGGCAACATTTTTTAAATAAAAACATTTAAAAAAAACTCAGCAGCAAAGTGTCTTTCCAGAAATCATGACCCGGTTACTGGAGATAATCCACGGAGGTTGTTGAGAGCAGTTTCTTGTAGGAACTATTTTCTTTCTACCGAACTACACCCGCCAACGAGTGAGCACTTTGTGTACACTACACAAATAGCATCAATATTTAATGCAAGACGCATTACATCAGCACTAAAAGAGTATGTTTTGAATCATGATGTGAATGCAAACGTGTTTAAGATGAATGTATTTTGTCCGTAGCTCTTTTTTTTTACCAGTTTAGAAATTATTTGTAGATTGTCAGAGAGGAAATAGGAAATAGGTCGATTTAGGGTCTTTGTTATGCTTTTAACCGTATCACTGCGCAGAAGGATGCGTGCATATACTTTTAATGGAAAACTTTTAATGGCTCATTGGCGGGTGTAGTTCGGTAGAAAGAAAATTTTATAAAAAACATTGCTATTGAGTTTTTCAAATGGTTTTATTTTCGGCGCCGTTACCTCCACAAGCCGAGTGCCATCGAGCCGAGAAGGCAGACATCTCTGCGCCCGATATCTCCAACACTCTGCTACTCACACCAAAACGATCTAGATTGATAACGAGCACCACAGCTAAGAGGAACAATATGTATTTGTATTTTGCAGGTTGCACAGCAATATACTTATACAGCCCTGTAATCCTTCACTCCCCTGAGCTATACCTCCACCTACTTGCACCTGAACCTTTTCCAGTCCTATAAAAAGACTCTTCTTCTGTATGGCTCTGGTGCGTTTTAAAAGCCTTTCACCTGCATGCATTAACGGTATATAAAGATACTGTTATTTTTTTTTTTTACTTGGCCTGTCTGATGAGGGAATCGGCAGCGTTTTTGACACGTAAAATAAAAATGTTGCTCTACCTGTTGGCAGATGGCTCCCGTCATAGTTACAGGGAAGAGTCTGACGACGCCTCGGCCCAAGTTTTCTCTTTTCCTCTGCTGACTGAACAAACGCAGCTCCTTCTTCTCCTCCTCGTCCAGAGTGTTACAGTACTGCGACTGCAGGAAACACAAACATATTCTTGTTGACGTGTGCGTTTAAAAGTTACTTGAGCAGAACACAGTCAGAGATGTGCACGAAACTTATTAGGCTGATGGGTCCAGTAGGATCAAGATTAACCGCGGAGGAATTTGGCTGTTCAAACTGCTTTGAATAAACTCCGTAATTAACATAAATGCGTTCAAAATAAATATGAACCAACTAAAGTTTTTTTTTACTATTATTATAATTAGGGCAGCCCCCTCTTAGCCAGTTAGTCTAGTAATCGGCCATTTTGGTTTCTTTAGTCGATTAGTCGTTTTTTTATGCTGCATGACTGTTTGCCAAGAAACTTGAGATTTGAACTGGTGCTTTTGCAGGATTCTTTGTGGAAAAACTCTGTTTTACAGATTAAGTCAAAATGGAATGAGTGTTAGTCGACGAAGAATGTGTTTAGTCGAGGACAACCCTAATTATAATACACAATATCAGCATAACCCAAAATGGGCTGATATTAAGATAAGATAAGATAGAACTTTATTTATCCCAAGGGAAATTGTTGTGCAAGAGTTGCAATACACAGTAGGAGACAGTATAAGATGCAAAAATGTACAAATAGTGCAAAATGTTTTATACAAATATATATATGTAGAAAAATAAAAAAACAAGATGAGCTGAGATGGGGTAAGGTGCAATATTAAGGTGCAATATTCAACAAGATGAGGAAAGGTGCAGTATTTGGCAAAATAACAACATGAAGGGGTGGTGGCGCGTATATAATATCGACTAGCAAAGTTTTATTTATTGAATACTAATGTATTGACAGTTAACTGCATTGCCCACTGGAATTTGAGTTTTAACGGGCAACACAAGCACTTTATTCTGCATATTAGAAACGTCCATCCTGCCGGAGTCGGGATTTGATCCGGCAATCTCGTGGACGGTTTTCCTCCTCCAGAAATGCATAAAAAACTACTTTTTTTGTCTTTAAAAAAAGTTCTAGGGTATATAAAGACTTTAAAATGCCACAGGAGTGAAAATGGTGCCACAGAATTGTGCTTTCTTCTCTTTCTCTCATTTTCCCTCTCTAGTCTAGTGGTTGGGCTTTCAAATGGATCACCAGAAGGTTGTGAGTTCAACACCAGGCTGCCACCATTGTGCTCCTGACCCTAACCCTGAGTTGCTCCAGGGGGACTGTCCCTGTAGTGAGTTCACTGTAAGTCGCTCTGGATAAGAGCGTCTGCTAAATGACGTAATGTAATGTCATGAAGAGAGAGAGAGAGAGGGAGAGAGAGAACCTCAGGTCACTGTGTCTCCTCTGTCCATCTCACGACCTGAGGTGGAAGCGTTGTAAATATTGTGTTTTATATAAACTGTATTGTGTGTAAAGTTTTTGTAGTGAGTTCACTGTAAGTCGCTCTGGATAAGAGCGTCTGCTAAATGACCTGTGATGTAATGAGGTTGAGAGAAAGCTCAGAATCGATGACAACAATAAGGGCTTGGTGTGTTGTGATTCACTTTGTTAGACTGAATGACTGCATGTTTTTGACATGTCACCGTGACCGCAAAGACGAGAGCACGTAGCGATGTTACCTCACTGTCGTGGGCCGGCAGCTGGTGCAGCAGCTGTTTAATTCGGTATCTCTCCCCGGGACTGTTCACATAAGGCACCCGGTCCTCTGGCAGGCAGCTGAAATACTGGTACACCTGTGTGTGAGGAGACAAGGGTTTTTAGTTTAGATCAGCATTAGTTTACAGAGTTTTTACTCAAATACACATGTAAAAAAATTACTTTTGAAGTAGTGACAGACCAAAGCACACTTATACTGAGCGAAAAGCGACACTTTTTAACATTAATTATTTTTGTACAATTCCCATTTTAATGTATAGACTGAAAATGAAAGAAAGAAACAAAATCAAATATTTGTATTACATTTACCCAAAAAGTCCCAAACTAAAATGCAAGTACACACTAGTGTTCATACCCTCAGTTATATATTTATTAGATTTATTTTTATACATTGTTCTAAATTGAGTGTCTTACACATTGTCACATAAAGAGCATAAATGTCAGAGCACAAAGAGCCTTTTATTCATTTACAAAGGCAATTTATTCAAATGCAGCCATAAATCAAAACCACTGAATATTTAATTCCCATGGTAATAAAATAGTTTGAGTATGAACATGTCCAAGTGGAAACCCGTGCAGCGTTATTTTCTGTCCCTGCTTGTTACCTGTTCGGGCTTGAGCCCAGGCGGGACCCAGGCGTACTCCTCGGAGGCGCAGCCTGAGTCGTCGTCAGAGATGGAGTGTCTCTGGAAGTCCGATACCAGCTTCGTCATCATCTTCTCCAGCTGGCCCGGCACCGAGCGCACGGCGTGCTCCTCTCGCACACACTTGCAGTGAACGCAGATCTTCCTGTGGAGACAGAAAAAAAGATTGGAGCTTTTTACCAGCAGCATCTGACGACGTGCAAAGACAACGGAAACAATGGAAATTTAATTGCCAGCTGATTCAGTGTATTTTGGAACCCTATATTTAAGCAACAAGATAATTTGACTCTTATTGATACGCTAGTAAAGCCGGTGAGATGAGCCCTTCATGGACACCACATGTGTTTTAAACTGCATCAACCATAAAAAAGTAGATCTTGTTGCAGTCCTACTACTACCTTGGAATGACAATTTATCAATTACTTTTAACTCCAGGTTTTCAAATCTTGTCCTAATATTTAAACTGTTAAACTTTTTTAAAGAATTATTGATTACTTTTAGCCAGCTATTAAAATTGTATTGATTTCTTTTAGCTGCCTTTTTCATTTGACTGATTTCTCTTAGCAAACTCTTATCGAACCATTTCAACTGTATTTATTACTTTTATTGATGACTTTTTGCAGTTTTTTTCAAAATCTATTGATAACTCTTAGCTATCTTTTTGTTTTAATGATTACTTTTAGCTAACTATTTCCATGATTATTAGATATCTTTTTGTTTTCATTTTATTGATTACTTTTAGCTTTCTTTTTATTTTATTTCAATCTAACTACCTAAATGGTATTTATTACTTTTAGCGGCCTTTTTAAAATCTTATTGATTACTTTAAGCCAATTATTTCAGTATTTATTGAACACTTTGAGCTGTCTTTTTCAAAATGTATTAATTACTTATAGCTAACTGCTCACTTGCTAATTAGTTTTAAATCTCAATCGCAGCATGTTGTGTTCAGGTGTTAAAGCTGGCTCAATAAGAGTGTGTATTTGAGATCAGATTAGTGAAGCGACCCTGCGATCATCAACATGCCCCTGGTAACTGCAGCGCGGCTCCTGAAGTAACAACTCTCTTTACAACACATTGTTACAGGCACTCCCTCAATGTGTAATCACGTTATTTATGAACACAATTTGCGTTGGAGACACTATGTCACAAACCAGCCCACACACACACACAAACATTCTTGAGGTTGACTCAGCGAAAGTCCCTGCAGCCAAAAACACAAACATCATTTAAAACTGAAAACTTCACAGAAAATTTGAAACTAGAAATCGTCTTGACTTGGTGTTAGTCAATTAATGCTGAACGAATTATTTTCAAGAAACATCTGAGCACATCTCTGGTAAACACACAATTTAAAGTGGTGATGATTCTTTGTGGAGAAACTCAGTTTTACAGATCTGTCCATTAAATCAACTCATGGATTAGTCGACTAAGGATTTCTTTAGGCGAGGACAGCCCCAGTGTGTAGTGCTGATGCAGTTACACAATTGGAGTAAACTCAAACTCATCGCAGATGTCATTGAGGATCTCACATCCCAAACAAGCTACTACCAAACAAGAAGGAAATGAGGTCACTGACATAAGCCTGGCTGTCAATCCCGCGGCAGTAAAGAGAGAGGGAGGTGAAGATTGGAGCAATAATCTCGGCCAGCCTCGTATTACTCCCCGTCCCGTCCTCTGCCTCCTCACTACATTCAGTCTGGAGGTGGGTGTGCCCCGGGGTGACAGTGAGGTGTGGGTGACATGTACGTGTGTGTGTGTGTGTGTGTGTGGATGCGACGATGTGGCCATATGCAGCTTGTGTTGCATGTGTACGTCTCTGTTGTTGTGATTGCGTAACAGCCTGCCAGCTGGCACTTGTGGCTCAAGTTCACAAGGCACAAAGCTGCTTTATTTCCAGCACACAACCCCCCACGCTACCAAAAAGCTCACACACACACACACACACACACACACACACACACACACACACACACACACACTTCTTCTTAACAATAAAAGGTCTCTGAAATGTTAGGAGCGGCAGGTAATTGCTGCAGGTCAGCATGAACGTGCTCCACCCTCTGCACTCGACACAAGTTTACTGTGAAGAAGTTGACAAAACAGAAGAAATAAATACTTTTCACGTGACCTCAGCAGCTTTCCTCAGGCCCAGGACAGCAGCCTAAATGCTTGTAATATGCATGTGTTGGCACCTTATATGGCCATCGTCGCCAAGCAGGTAGATCCAATAAAAATAATAGTAAACACAGCAAGTCAGCTTAGGTTAAGCCAGGTTGGCACAAATCTGACCCCAGCTGCATGCAAGGGGGCAGGAGGACACAGCCGGAGAGCTGGCACGATGGGACAGATGGCAGATGCACCCGGTCTCACCCCGGTCCCCCCCCCTTCCCCCCTCACCACCACCACCAGATGAAGGATATAATCACCACCAGTGGGTGCAAACACTCACATGCAACCTACACTAATTGAAAGACAACAAAGTGCCAGTTTGAATGAATTTGAGGTGTGAACGTATGCAGCAGAGTCTGACATCATGTCTCTCTTTTTGCAGGCTGCTCTCCAGGTATATATATATATATATATATTTATTTATTTATTACACATTTTAAAGCCCTTACTCATGATTGTTTCTTCGTTTGCGAGTTGGATGGTCTGCCTTTCCAGCCAGTAGACTTAGAATATTCTTATTTTTATTTCTAAGATCTACATCCTTCAAAAAGTATGGGAAGTTACTGTCTTCGCTCTCAGGACTTACTCTTACTATCTCTCCCTAAATCCAGGACTGAATTGGGAAACAAGCTTCCTCTGCTTGTAATCAGTTGCAAAGTCACCTGAATCTCCAGGTGCTGGTCTCTCTGGATGCATTTAAAGGGATTTTAAATGACTTGAAGGCATGTAGATGTAATGTTTGATAGAGGTTTTTAATATTTTATAATTCTATAATAAAAGATTTTTAGTCTCAATGAGACTCTCTCCTGGTTAAATAAAGGTAAAAAAAAAAATAATAATAATAATAATCTTGCCATTAGGCCAGATATTGACCAAAGACACAAAACACAATGCTGAACCCACAAATGAACAAATCAGCACCTCCAAAGTTTATACAACTAGAAGGCCAAGGCCAACGGTGCATTCACGTGCTCCTCAGACGGTCCCATTTCTCAGGCTGGGAAGTCGTTCTTCCCACTTCGGTGTGTTTCTGAGCTTTAAGTCATAATGTGGAAACAACGTGGACGCTACAAAGAAGATGTGTTGTTTTTTATTGCTCAGAGCGTTTTAACAAACACGTTGATAACTGTTTCAGAGATGTTGTTTCGACTTGTGGGGATGTTAGCGTGAACCAATCTTTGAATTTTATTCCGACACCACATGAATGCAGCACGGATGCCCTATCTCGCAATGTTAACGAAAGTGGAAAAGAAATGTGTGTATCCACTCCAAAATGCAATGGGTTCTTCCTCGGCCCATGATACACCCTTCCACCAAGTTTCATTCAAATCAGGCCAGTAGTTTTTCCGTAATCCTGCTGACAAACAGACAGGACGTAATTATAGTGTGACACAGGGAATGCTTTTTCCAAAACACCCATTTTATTTCTCCTCTGCTTAGCAAATGGTATTTGTGACTTCGGTAAAGTTAAAAGCATTTCTGAAGGGCATTTCAACACTGCAATTTACCAAGCCCTGCTGAGCGGAGCCTTGTCCCGCTCAATTATTTGACTCACAAGCCTCTGATGTAATACAGCCGTGCTTTGTCCCCTGCGGCTACGTACCACATTTACCGCTGACAGGTCAAAAAAAACATAACAGGGAGTTAAATCGGGGGAAATCTACCTACGATTAGGTTGTTGTTACTCAGTTTTAACTACTAAACTGTTGCTGAGATGAAACAATTAGTAGATTGACAGAAATCTGCTACTTTATTTTATAATCGATTCATTGATTAAGTCATTTTTAAAGCAGACATTTGCTCATTCCACCTCCTCACATGTGAGACTTTTCCACTTTTTATGCCGTTTTATATTATTGTAAAGTAAATATCTTTGGATCATGGACTAAACAAAAGTCATATGAAAAAATAATGAGTTGAGAAAATAACCGTCAGATTAATTGAATGAAAATAATTGTAAATTGTCAAAATCACTCCACATTGATTGTGAGGAAGGACACCAAATATAATTTACCCATGAGGGTCTAAATTAAAGTACAGAGACACACGTAGTTAATACTATATTATATTTCAGTACAACATCTGTGTATATGAGAAGCTGCTTTGGAGAGGAATCAACAATCTGCCTCTGAATTTTCTTTTCTGGAACAAAACATTGTTACTGAAGCTGCTGGTGCTGTTGTTGTTGATGCATCTTTTGTTTGTGTTTACCAGCTATAGATAATCCACTCATATAGATAGTAAACTAAACAATAAAGAAATAACTGTAGATAATAAAGCAGAGTGGGGAAGGACTGAACAGCTCTTCAGTTTTTAATCCTGATATATTGCACATATTTCTAAAGTATTTTTCTTCTATTCCGTATTTATGTTTCTTGTACATATTTTTTATATTTTATTGTATTTTTCTTCTTTTCCATACTTATTTTTCTTGATTTTTGCAATACTAATTCATCAGCTAATTTATTTTACTGTCATGCTGTTGGAGCAATTAGCTTCGGCTGAGGGGAGTTAAAAATAATTTTGATTTGTAGAACACAGAGATTAACGCTTGTTCAGTCCAGTAATATATTAGTCTGCACTTTCAATTTGTTTTCTAAATATTTAAGTAAAATTACATCTGTATTATAGTTGTATTTATAGAGAATATCGATTTTTGTTTACCGTCATTGTGATGTTAACTTGCATTATAAACACTTTGCAAAAAAACTGCGATATCGCACTTTGTTAGTTAACGAGCGTATCAGTAGAATAATTGCATTTTAAAATATAAATATCATTCTTTTTCTATTTTTTTATTGGTGCCTTTTGTGTTCAATTCAACTAATTCCCTTTCATTTTATTTTATTCAGCAAGTATTGTTTTGTACTTTAGCAGTATACTGAAAGCAACAGAAGTACACTGAGTAGTACACTTTCATTTCGGTTTATTTATGGCAAGTCATATCAAGATATTTAACAATGTTGTCCCATCTTTCCCTCATATCCCACAGCCCTAATCTCCATGAAGATATGATAAAGTCTACGTGTTAAGATACATTAAAGAGGCAGCAAACTGTGTAGAGGGGAGGCGAGTACAAACCGTACATGATGTCATGTTTTGCAAAATTTGCCTAAATTCCATACAGATGTGTGTACAAAACAACATGAAGTTGGGAAGAATCTTCCAAACACACACACACAACAGTCTCCCCTCATCTCCCAACTTAATGACTGTTTGAGTTTCAAGTCTTAGCACCGTCAGACAGTAAAATATGGTTTCTTCATTACCTGCTGTAATCATGACCAATTAGTCCAGGTCGTCCTGTCGACGTGGTCCGATGCAGACTTGTGTTCTGTAAATGTTTGCATCCCATAAGCACCAACTATCTGCCTGTCAAGGAGAGCAGGACGCTCTGTGGCAGCTCCTTCCCATGTGCTGATTTCTCTGTCTGCTGGGCTCTTTTCAATGTCCCCGCCACCCCCGACTCCCACCCTCCTCCGCGCTGACAGCGGGCTCAAACAAAAAGGCACTGAACACACACACACACACACACACACACACACACACACACACACACACACACACACACACACACACACACAGTTCTCACGGTACACGCATGCTCATGTGAGTTATACATTTACTTAAAAAAAGATCATTTAAAAGTACACATGCTGCGGATGAATTTACTCATGCTGCGTTTGAAGATATGAAGTGACAATCACGAAGAGTACACGAACTGTCCTTCCTCCTCAGACCAGCCTGCTGTGACTGATTCAGAACAGATGGATGTTTGTTGCTTTGATGCAGTTATTAATCACAGAAATGAGAGCGGAGCAGATTTCGAGCCTCTGAGCAATGCTGTGCTGTGCAGTATTTCTCATATTATGCAATCAAGATGCATGGCAACAAAGTAGCAAGCAGACGGCATGACTTTCAGTCTTAAGCGAAGTCACGACACACCAGCTCATCTGACTTTGGACAAATCACGAAAGGATGAATCAGAGAGAGAAGACCTAGCATACATCTTCGCTTCGGTTTTCAGCGGGACTACGGAAAATCTCTCGGCCCGATGTTCATGAGACTTGGTGGTCGTGTGTACCGTGAGCCAAGGGAGAACCTATAAAACTTCGGAGCAGATCCAATTCATTGGGCGGATACACACATTATTTTTTCACTCAATGAAACAGCCTTTTTGCGGAGGTCTTTTCTAGAGTTCCTATATACGTCAGCCTCTACTCGGACAAATTTGGAGCTGCAACGATTAGTCGATCGACAGAAAAATTATCTTTAGCAATTTTGATAATCCATTAATCGTTCATTTGTGTGTAAAAATGTCTTTAAATGCTGTTTTCAGCCTCTCAAATATGGAAATTTCCTGCTTTTTTTCTGTTTTAAATCAAATTAAAGTGAATATCTTTGGGTTTTTGACTGACAAAAGACGACATTTAAAAGACATCACACCTTGGACTGGGCACCTTGGACATTTTAAATTATTTTTCTTACATTTTATAGACCAAAAGACGAAATCGATTAATCCAGAAAATAAACTGCAGATTACATGAAAATGAAATGAATCTTCAGTTGGATTTTTCACTGGCCAAATGATAAATCAAGAAAGTAAATCGGCAGACTCGATCAATAACGAAAAATGTAAACTCATTTTTAGATACGTTTTTAGAAACCTAACTTTCAAACAGCCAATCTGGACGACGTTTTTGGGTATACAGATGCATAAAAGGTCAGCATCTAGCTATTAAAAGCAGCCATAAGATAATCCTGTGCTTTAAATGTGTGCTGCTGTGTGATAATCAATAACTCGCTGCAGGATGTTTAGTGAAGCCCTCCTCAGATCTGATTTTAAGAAACAGATGGGTCTTGTCCTATAACTCTCTGCCAGTAATTAGTGACTGAGTAATTGCCGCATGGCCACCCAGACTAATAGCGATGGCTACTTTGAACACTTTTGAAGCGTGGCGGGGACCTGTAGGTCAAAAGTAACTCAATTCGCTCGCTGCTGGGTAGCGGAAGCACCATCTGCCCCCCACCTCACTTTGAGCTTTGTCTGAGAAAGCTCAGGAGGAAGATGGATCACTTCCCTCTCAGCGAGCATCAGCAGCTAAGCCTGTGGTATCTTCTCCATCAGGGAAGGTGCGACTCTAAATTGGTTATTAAGGAAGATGCAATTAGTTGGGGACTCTGGGGTCTTAAAAACTGACCCCCATAAATCTCAATCATTTAAATCACGTTCATGTTCCTCGTTTTCCGGGATCCGCTAAGAGACTTGAAACGTCCAAAACAAAACATTTCTCTTTGTCATTCAAAAGTCATTTTAAGATCTGTCCTCCAGCCAAACGCATCATTGAGAAACCTGCAGAACCGACAGCTCTATGTTAAAAGGACTCAGAGACTGCGGAGCGGCCGGAGGTGCAGAGCAGCACATGTGTTTTAGATTACATCCAAACTTCTAAGCTTTTGTCTTGACCTGAATAGAGGGAACAGAGAAAAAGCTAAAGATACAATTACAGTCTTTTGGTTACATGAAGAACGCATTCCTGCGCCTTTTGTTTTATTCTCTCCATCACGAGCCACAGTTGGCTGCAGACATGCAGTGCCCATCTGGGATTGTGAATGCATGGCAGCATTCGTAACCAGAAATAAATCTTCTATCCGTGTGTCAAACCTGGTGATTGTACTTTAAAGCCTTCGAGTCTGGAACCACTAGACACAATTTACTTTGAAAAAGGAAACGTATAATCTAGATCACACAGTTTTTGCTTCTTTTATACTCATGTAGGGCTGCAACCAACAAATATTTTCATTTGTGATTGATCGTTTGGTCTATAAAAATGTTAGAAAAGAGTGAAAAATATCCGAGGTGATGTCTTGAAATGTCAAAGATGTTCAGACACTAAGACTTATATGATATAAAACAGAGAAAAGCAGGAAATCTCTAAATTTGATAAACTGAAAACAGCATTTTTTTGACATTTTTGCATTAAATATTACTTAAACGATTCACCAATTATCAAAATAGTTGTGATTGGAAATTATTTAGGTATAAATTAGATAATGTTATTAGTGAGATAAACAATTATTTTCATTATCGAACAATCTGACGATTATTTTTTACATTAATCGATTAAATGTCAGAAAATAGTAAAGTGTCCATTCAAGTTCCTCAATGTCCAAAGTGACGTCTTTAACTGTCTTGTCTGTCAGTCCACACCCAAAGATGTTCAGACACGAACACTAATATGATATAAAACAGAGAAAAGCAGCAAATCTCCAAATTTGAGAAGATGAAAACAGCATTTTCTGACATTTTTGTAGTAAAAATTACTTAAACGATTCATCAATTATCAAAATAGTTGCCGATAATTTTTCCGTCGATGGACTAATCGTCTAATCATTGCAGCTCGACACTCGTTTAAATAATACTTATATATATATATATATATATATATATGTTTAAACACTTACTGAAAGTAACATCTGAAAAGCGAAGGCAGCCGAGACAGTGGGGGAGACAGGGGGGGGGGAAAGGGGGGGGGACGGGGGGGGGGGCAGACAGGGGGGGTATGAAGTGGTCGAGAGGGTTACTATCACAGCAGTGTGGCCTAATCTTATTAAGGTGATTGACAGGATTAGAGTAACCAAGAGACCCAACCAGCTGGAGATTCACTAACAGACTAAAAGAGAGAGACAGAGAAAGGAAAGAGAGGCTCAAAGGGAAACACGTGAAAACCTGCTGAACAGAATGAAATGAATTGTTGTTCAGAAGAGCCAGTTCACAACTCCTGAACAAGTAGCTGTAAGAGGTATGTAGCTGACATTTCAAGACGCTCGTGTCGAAGTTTAAAAAGCAGTAATTGCAAGAGTTGAAATTCCTTTTTGCTGCAGAGCCTCGTAGTTACAGAAACTCTCAAAAACAGAATACGGACATCCTACGAAACACTTCTGCTGAGTACATCTTGCTAGAGCTGCAACCGTTAACATGCTTATATTTATATATCTGATTATATTCGAGTGACTAAATATACATGCCTGTATGGGAGTTTACATATTGGAAGGAAGTAGGGGCTCTTATTGTGAAATAAACAGGACGTGACGGACAAATAATCTCCAATTATTTAGATAAAGGATTAATCTTTAAAGTCATTTTTCATGCAAAAATGGCAGAAATTGCTGTTTTTCAGCCTCTCAAATGCATAGATTTTCTGCTTTTCTCTGTTTTATATCATATTGAAGTGAACATCTTAGTGTTTTGGACTGACAAAAGACATTTAAAGACATCACCTTGGACTAGGATGGACATTTTTCACTATTTTTAAAACCAATAATCGATTCATTTAGAAAATAATGGGCAGATTAAACGATAATTTTAATAATCCTTAACAGCCCTAGATCTCGCCTTGTTCCAGAACACCACTCAATTGATCTACACTGAAGAAAGATATGTTTTATGGAGCAACGCAGTGCTTTTCACCCTAAAAGCCTCCTGATAAGCAAATACAACATTAAAATAGGTCTTAAATTTAAATCACAGCACATGTTGCAGGATGAACCGTCACTAATCCTGCTGCTCTGCCGTGCTTCTGTTTAGTCATGAAAATAAACTCAACTAAAACAAAATGCAGCTGCTTCCGTTGTTATTGTCAAGGCTTAATGGCCCTCGCGAGTCTATAGCTCTGATTCTTTATGGCCAGAGGCTCAGCAAGGCTGATCTGTGTATCTGTGTATCTGTGGTGCCATGACGGGGTCATGTTTGTTGTCTTTTAATGTATATCTGCACTCAGCGCGGACACCGATCACAGATAAACTGGTTTACGTTGGTAGCAATGTTGATGTCCTTCCTAAAACACGTGCACACACACACACACACACACACAAACTGAACTATCGGTTCTTAAACATCATCTCATTACACGTTTACGTAACCACAAAGTATAAAGTCTCAGTGATTTTAACAGGACAAGTATGTCCTTGCAGCCAATGAAAGAATATGTCTCTCCTTTCTGCATGTTAGTTGGCCTCATTTTAAACAATATTATCAATAAAATAGCCCGGTCATGTCTTTTATCAGAAAAAAAAAAAGAAAAAAGAAGAAGATTTTAGACCTTCGTTTTTAAATGCACAATGTGTGACTTTCTGCCACGAGGGGTCTCTGAATCAAAACAACAGTAACAGCTGGAGTTTGGTGTG
>CALSCE010000016.1:6454982-6467891 GCA_943593645.1 Bovichtus variegatus | reverse complement strand
ATATATATATATATATATATATAAATATAGAAAAGAAACGCAACGCCAGTAGTATGGAAATAATTTGGCTACAGAAAGGATGAAGTTGACCAAAACCAGGTACTTTGCCGTGACCTGGTGAAAATTACTATTAATTCTACTAATTTTTCAATATATATAATTAGAGTGGTACATTTATGGGAAATAAATCGCAAATTTACAAAAAAAACTTGAATATTCTCTGAGATTATAAAGTCATAAATTTGCGAGAACAAAAAAAAAACCCACGTGGCTTCACATTGTACGTTTAGATCATACACCTCTGTGCTCAAAATGTGTTTTCATGCTCATACATAACAGGATTTTCTTAAAACTGAATGTGCACTAATCTCTCCTGGATTATTTCCTGTTGAGTGTGTACAATCACTAGTGAGTCAATGCAATAATCCCTGACTCAGGTTGAATGTTTCTCTCCTCTTTTACTATTTCTCTTGTCTTGCTTTTCTGTATCGTGTGTGTTCGAACATGCAAGACTGTCTGTGGACTCCCTGGAAGATATTTTGTATTGCAACGAGACCTTACTGAAAATAAAATAATAAAACCAAATATGGAATTTGAACTAAATCTTGCAGTGGGTGACAAACCTGCTAACTGCCTACAAAACACAAAAAAACAGTGAGTGATATCCAGAATTTTGCCCCTACAAGTTTACCTGTTCGCTTCAAAATAATAATCACAAAAATGCCTTTTTCCAAATCTGCTGAGCAGTGCATCTGACTCATATGTCACTTGTGATTCAATTCCTGCAGCCTTGCATGTGTGTGCATGTGTGTGTGCAGACTGTAGACTGCAGACACAAGCCTCTTTTTAGAGATGGGAGGAAGGAAGCAGCCACAGGATGAGAGCTGCACCCTTTCCCTCTCCATGGAGTCACTTTGTCTACACTTTCTTTTTCTCTGCCTTTATTCTACAACACCTCTCCGATCTTCTGTGATGAGAGCTTACTGTTGGCAGAGAAAATGTGTCTGCATTATTAGCTCTTTATTAGCTAGTTTTGCCCCATTCTGAAGGGATTCAAGATTCAAATCAAGTCCATTTTATTTATACATCCTAATATCGCAAATGTGTACAGTTTAAGACACTCTTTGTCCGAAGACCCTCGATTTGGATGAGGAAAAACTCCCAAAATTAAAAAATTAAAGAAACCTCTGGATTCTGTGAAGCTTTTGTTTTCCACACCACCATTCAGATAAGAAGGACAAAGCGTGTGCCTCATATGCACTTCTGTCTGCGAAAAAACAAAAGAGCAAGACCCCGTTTTTTGGCACGGTTTTCAAAACAGGCTGCATGGACAAAACTCAACTGTGAAAAAACTATATATGCAACTCTCACACTCAGGAATTAATTGCACATTCGGATGCAGAATACATGCATAGACGCACAGACGCTGACAGAGTTTAACGAGCAAAGCAATAAAACGCAGATATGCGATACAGCGAGGTGCCTGTGCATACCTGCTCAGCTGTCTTTTGATCTTTTCTTTTTTCCAACCACACACACCTTCATAAGAACAGCAACTCTCAGCACTAACCAGCAAACCATCAGTATTCACGTCAAGCCTGTTTTCCCCATGCAGAGTTCTTTATGAGCAAATCCAATAAGGCATTACTTTAATACGAGCAACACTGAGTTTGCTGAGTTTATCTCACTGATAGCGGCGGGTTGTAAGTGCTTTACTAATGCACTGACAAACCACAGATACAGTAACTTGGAGCAATTAACAGCTTGCTTTCTTGTAATTTTTTTTAAGCATAAAATAGTTTTTTTAATGTGCTTTTTGAATTGGAAATGAATCAATTTGAGTACATTGGTCCAGGGTGGAGACATTAAGCTATTTGCACTCATAAGTATATCCAGAACTTGTTAATCCAGAACAGTCCCACATCATTTACAAGCTGTTTTAAATGCCTCACTGTGTTGTGCGCACAAGGATCTGCCTTGTCAATCAGTACTTTGGTTGTCATTAGCAGAACAAGGTATGAAAGGTGACAAGACGGGCTAAATGAAGCGTGCAGATGATGGGGGGGGGGGGCACATTGCCTGTACATTTAACACTGGTGTATGGTTACACTCCTGAATATCACATTTATTAAGATTACTGAGAATGAAAGCTAATAGTTGCAGGATAAGACCTGAAGCGCTGACACACAGGGTGTTACTGAAATGACACTTTATATCTTCATGTTTGCATTGTTACACTTTCTTTCTTTTTTTTTTTTTTATTTTTAAACAGGTGAAGCCTTTGTCAGTGCACATTTAACAGCAGATTGTAAGAAAACAATCTTGACTGGATTTATTCGTTTAAAAAACAGATACACAAATTATGATTTCATTTTCCCTTTTGGAGAACACATTTGGTAAGCTGAGGTCGAAGGCTTGTCGCCTGCGATTCACCAATTATCAAAATAGTCGGGATTGGAAATTATTTAGGTATAAATTAGATAATATTATTAGTGAGACCAACAATTATTTTCATTATCGAACAATCTGCTGATTCTTTTTTACATTAATCGATTAAATGTCAGAAAATAGTAAAGTGTCCATTCAAGTTCCTCAATGTCCAAAGTGACGTCTTTAACTGTCTTGTCTGTCAGTCCACACCCAAAGATGTTCAGACACGAACACTAATATGATATAAAACAGAGAAAAGCAGCAAATCTCCAAATTTGAGAAACTGAAAACAGCATTTTCTGACATTTTTGTAAAATGTGGGGGGGGGGGGCGAAGTGGTCGAGGGGGTTACTAGCAGTGAAGCCTAATCAAAGATATTCACTTTAATATGATAGAAAACAGACACAATCTCCATATCTGAGAGGCTGAAAACAGCATTTTTCTGACATTTTTGCATGAAACATTATTTTAACATTATTTTTATTTAATTAATTGATTATCAAAATATTTGTCAATTATTTCAACGACAGATTTGAGTGGATTAGTCGACTAAAGGTTGCAGCTCTACATATAAATAATAGGATAATCTTGTCACATCTCCGTCACAGAGGTCTGATGGAAATCTTACCAAAAAAGTGAAGATATCTTAAGAAGGCAGAACTCTGGACATCCAGAGACAGCTGAGCTTTATTTTACCATTGAAAACAAAGTTCTTGCGAGAGTAATAATAATTGTAGGATGTTCGTATGACAGAGACGAAGGTCTGCCAACGTTAGATTAAACTTGGACTAATTCTAAAGCGGTTTGATAGGAAAGTGATGAGAGACTCAACATCACTCCATTACGGACGGATAGTAATTAAGAGTTAAGCATGAGTACAATCATGACGTAATGAAAATAAAGGATTAGGAATCCGGAGAAAAGCCTTAAAATTACTTGTACTGCTTATTTACTACATTCTCAGATCTTTATTTAAGTAAAAGTAGCAGCACGACAGTGTAGAGAGAAATACTCTGTTTCTGACTCGTTGTTTCTTTGTATTTGGGAGGATTTGTGGGGCTAAGATGAAGGACATAAACTAAGTTTATTGGGAGGAATCTGTGCCATACTTTGTACTTTATGCCTGACCATATTTTAATTAATTTTTTTCAAAAACATTTTTTAAATCTAACTGTTGACTGTAAAGTTTTGCCTTTAATCCCCTTTAGTTATTTCTTTAGTTTTTTATTTATTTGTGGATTTTGTATAATTTTTCAGCATTATATATTATTTATATATTTTATATTATAATTTTTTATATTTTATATAATGCCATATATTCTAATCTAATTGATTATATTTTGCTTTAATAATCTGACCCTGAAAAGTAACTACAGTGGTATAATAAATGTAGTGAGGGCAGAGAAGCTCACGCAGGCCCCTGCTCCTAAATATTTATTCTCCTGTCAATCTGCTATTTTCATTTAATGTTATCCCTACTGGGTAAACACACGAATAGGAATGATTTACTCTTCCCTCCGCTTTTATGTCTTTTGTTTGAGGAAGTAACCTCTTTAAAAAGGTGCATGTGGTGCCTGTTAACGTCAATGATACGTCACATTAATTTTAATGATTTATAAACCCCTGGACTTTAAATTGTTTATATGCGATTCAGCAAGACTTCTGCACATTCGAAACATATTCCACATATGTGTAGAGCTGTAATATAACAAGAGATGGTCTCTTATCTGTAACATATTCAAAGCTGCATTAAAAACCTGCCAACTTGTGATCACAAAATCAAACTACATTATGACATATCGGGTGCTGTTGTTTTCTCCATGTTAAATAAAGGTTCATTTAAATATGCAGGAACCTGCAGTTTACTCCGTAATGACTGAGTTTTGACAAGTCCGTTTTACATTTCCTTGAATGTTTCCTCATCATGATGACAGTGTCCTACATGTGACGGCCACACAGAGACGTCACGCGCGTTTCCTTTCGGTTTTCCACAAAAGATAATGCGTGAAATGAAGGCTGTGATGGGAGTGGTGTGTAGGAAGTTTCCTCTAAACCGAGTTGTGGGTAAAGTAAATAACACAGTCACACAAGTTCACATCAGCTCACACTTAAGAGCGGCGACAAGACTTTCCATATCAGCTCCTTTTGTTTCCACTCGGTTGAATCACATGCCGCGGTGCCTCGGTCTGTTTGAGATCTTTGCTACCATGTAACCGTGTAACCAGGTAATGGACAAACAAAGTCTGCCAGATTTGTTATCCGACATCAGACGACAACTGCAGCCAGCGATGGCTTACGATAACTCAAGAGGAAGGATCATTAATCCGCCTCATGATCATTAAGGCCACATTAATGCTAAGTGGCCGCTCCTCTTCACGTGGGAGGGAAACACTCTATTAACAGAAGACAGGGGATTGTCATTAGGTTTCGCTCTCAATGTTGCAGTGCAGGAGGGGTTAAACATTAACAGAAGAGGTCAGGGGTCGGGGGCCTTAAATGCATCCCCCCTCCCCCCTCCCAGGCCCCCGCTCTTCACGCTCTCATGGTTTATGCATTACTGCTTCCTGCTGCCTCAAAAAACATTTTTAAAAAAATAACATGAGCGTGCAACAAACAGCTAGAGTTTAGTCATCGTCACATTTCATATTTACACCTGTGCTTTTCCTACGGTGGAAAAATGTCTGCTGTAAAAGGGCAGATTGCTAAATATTCAGCAAGTCTAAAAAGTAAGTTGCTGTGTATTAGCAAGAATCTGCCAATACAGGGTTTACGATTCAATATATTGCGACACCACAAGCAAGGCGATAGACGGCAAGTTTTTTTTATCTAACGTTGTGAAATCTGTCATAGTGTAAAGAACACCGTATGTGTAGAATCTGAGTGAAAAAGTTCACTTTGATATGCAATCAGAACAGTGGGACCTGCATCCAACAGCATTGTAACTTACACTGAGCGGCTGCAGAAGTATTGACTGAGTTCATCTCTGCACGTAAACTATTCGTTAAAAATCGCTACTTTTTGAGAATCAGTACCACAAAACCTAAACCCAAAGATGACTGGTATCATTAATATATGTAAAAGGTACATCAAGCGAACACCAAGATTCTGTCGGAAGAATATAGTCAGATTCTTCATTTCTCCTCTACTAACAGTAAGTAACGATCCCGCTGTGTGAAGTGGAAACGCACTAAAAACCCACGACCACAACTCTCTATATAAAGAACAAGTTGTGCTAAATGTTAAATGCCTCATTGACAAACATTTCTGTTTGTTTTGTATTAACAAAATAAAAAGCAATCACACTTTAGTATAAAGAAAATAACACTTATTGCTGGAAGAAATAGCCAAACCGACTCTTGTCGTACGACACTTATCCGGGTTATTGGCAGGAGGAATTTGACCATTTATTTAGTCTGTAATATAATTTTTTCTTTTTTGGTTAGCAGGTCTGACTTTATATCCATCTATCATTATCATATCATTTATCATCCATTGTTTCAACATTGTTTCACCTGTATGGCGAACATTTGAATCGGATTAGGCTGGAGGACTTTTGTGCAAGTATGTGATCTGCGACAACGTGAAGGAAATATAACGAAGCCCAATGTCGTTTTGAGCTTGGCCTCTGAAATCGTATTCTTCTGTCTTATAATTTCATTTATAAAACAGCCTAAATCAAAACACAGTTGTGGAAATGTGTGTTATGACTGCCTTGTTTCCTGTTTCTATTAAAAATACATAAAAAGGTAAAAAGAAAATTGATAAAAAATGATAATAGGTGGCATTGAGAAAATGACATTTAATGTGGGTATAATTATTGGAACTTTACAATAATAATACTACATGTAATCTAAGGATATGTAACACAGTATGACTGTAATGAGGTCCAAGGAGGTCGTATTGTTCCTTTCATTCAGATTAATACACACAATCATTTTATTTAGTGCAAGTGCAGCTGCAAGGAAAAGGAAGTCCCAGGTGATAATCTCATAATAACATAAACCCCTAAATCCATCTATTTTCCCGCTCTAATAATCTACAAATAATTTAAAAACTTGGTAAAAAGCCCACTTCATACATGAATCTTTAACAAGTGTTTAAGATGCATTTGTTAACATCTGTGTTGTCATTCAAAACTCACGTTTCGAGTGCCGGTGTAATGAGTGTTGGAGCATCAAATATTGATGGTATTCATTAATACGTGAGTGTAGTTATTGTATGTGTGAGTGTTTAAATAAGACACCTGACACCAAGGATATGTTACATATAAATTACAATAGCTGTATTAAATACCAGTACGCACGTTTACTCGAGTACTGCACTTGAGAATTACTTGTACTTTACTTTTGTATTTCCAATATCTTTTATTTTTATACTTCTACTCCAAATCAGCTGTAAATATTGTACTTTTTTAAGTACTTTTCACATAAACAACAAATAAATGAATATAAGATCAGACTTATTCATGAATAAATGTCAGTTTACAGTAATGTACACATTAATGCACCAATAGTTATAATCCAATCATTAAAAAAAAAATAATAATTATTCTGAAACGGGAAATTCTGCATATCGAGTACTTTTACTTTTGGGACTTCAAGTATATTTTGATGCCAATACTTCTTTTACCGAAGAAACATTTTTAGATGCAGGAGTTTTACCTGTAAAAGATTTCTACACTGTGGTATTAGGCTGCGACTTTTACTGAACTAAAAGAATAAAAAGACTTAAATACTAACACATATATATATATATATATATATATATATATATATACAGACTTACTACCACAGGAGTCGCACTAGACTCGTGCTTCAGGTGTACGAATCTTACAACAAATAGCCGAGTGTGGCAGTGAGGTCGTCGGATTCACAGTCACTGTCTGGATATAATCCAAGTGTGCTGCAAGGCCAGATGTTTCGTGGCCACACAGCTGTTAGTCTGGTCCCAAAACAAGCTTCATTTGATCAGTAACCCGACCATGTAGGCTGCGTTTTGGGCAAAATTCCAGCTAGCGCATGATCTCACAGAGCATCAATTGTTGTTGTGATGAAAGCCTGACAAAAGGTTATAAACGTGTTTCTTCTTGAGTCCCCCCAGTCCATTTATTCAATAGTTTAAAAAAACAATCGAATATTTGAGCTCAAGTATTTTTTGAAGCACCTTGCTCCCGCAACGATTAGTCGATTAACATAAAAATTAAAAATAAATGCCAAGTGCTTTTATAAAAGTAATTATTCATGCAAAAAAATGTGAGAAAATGCTGTTTTCAGCCTCTCAAATATGGAGATTTTCTGCTTTCCTGTTATATTAAAGTGAATATCTTTGTGTTGGACTGGAAAAAACACCTCGGACTTATGAGAAACTGGGATGGACATATTTCACTATTTTCTGACATTTTATGGACCAAACGATTAATCGATTAACATAAAATAATCAGCAGATTCATCGATAATGAAAATAATCGTTAATTGCAGCCCTACTTGCAACTCTGGTTTTGAAAGGCGCTATAGGAATAAGTGTATTATTATATTATTATATTATTATTATTATTGTTATTATGTTATGTTCAGGTTACAGCTCAGGTAACAAAAATAAAAAAAATCTATGACGTCGTCGGACCCCTCCTGACGGTACCTGGGCCGCCAGAAAAGACTTAAGAAACAAAGAATGCACTTTCTAATTTAAAGTATAATAACATAACATAATACATTGTAAGTGTATACGAAGTAGTGGGACATTTTTACAACAAACACAAACAATGTACCGACACAAAAGCCAGGTGAAGGTGGGACGAAGTTCCGCTCGGGTTTGTTTTCACTGTTGGACTTGAATGTTACACGTTCATTTCAAATCCTTACTATAACATCAGGGAAGCAAAGAAAAACCTTTAAAATAATCCGGAAGTGTGTTATTCTAATAGGAAAAAAAGGTGGTATCACAGGTTTTAATAAAAGTGTTTACTGAGTTGTAAAAGTCTTTAATAAATAAAAACACTTACCGAGCGGTTGGACCGTCGCTTTTTAGATCCGCGCAGGAACATGAAGTCGGTTGGAGGTGAAACAACCACAAAAAGATGTTTCCAGGTGAATACAACGTTGGAAAAAAAACACGGAGGTCTGAATATGTTCAGTCACTAACAGTTTGTGTTGAACAAACTACATGATGTCCCCTCAGACTGCCCCGGACTCCTCCTTCCACTTCAGCTAACTACTTTAGCAACTGGCAAGCTAGCCTAGCTGAAAATAAGCAACTTCCGGTAGAGAATTTCGAAATAAAACACGTCTTAAAACACCGACTTTTTTGACACACTCACACGCACACACACACACACACACACACTCACTCACACACACAAACACACTCACACTCACTCACACGCACAAACACACTCACAAGCACACTCACACTCACACTCACTCACTCACACAGACACACAAACACACACACAGGCACTAACTCACTCACTCACACACGCACGCACACTCACACAGGCACACACACACTCACTCACACACACACACACTCACTCACATACACAAACACACTCACACAGGCACACACACACTCACACTCACTCAAACAGACACACACACACACACACACACTCACACACAAACCCACAGACAGACACACTATAGACGTATAAAGGTTGCTAGGAAACGTGAGGTAATTGTTTAAGTTATATTTAATTTACACTGGGGGGATATTCGGTTTTTCCATAATAGTATTATGGTAGTTGTTTATGAGTTGTATATATTGTATATATATATATATATATATATATATATAAATTGAGTTAACCTCTGTACATTTTATTTTATCCTGCTATTCTTGCTTTTATTTATTTTATTTTAACTTCACAGAGAAAAGCCTTGCAAAATGTACGACAATGTATAATAACAATAAAGGTAGGATCGTATAAATGTATACTTTTTACTCCTTTTCGGACATACATAATATTTATTTATGTTTATGTATTATTTTTGTATTTTAGTTTATATGTTTACAGCTCATTTTATTTGTTATTCTTGTCTTTTTTTGTACTTATTTGTTCGAAATAAATATATTAAAAAAAATAAAATCGCATGTCGCCTTTATTTTGAAGGCGTGTGCGACATCCTGACAGTGCCTAATTTGACGAAGCTCCAACTTGACCTCTCCTGTCCATAAACCTGAACACAGTCAAAGTGTGACTTTCCACACAAACCCATCCGTCCTCTTCTTTCTGATTCATACCATGTTTAGTCTTTATTTATCCATCTGCAGTGTCTACATTCAAAGCATGGCAGGAGGCGGTTTAATAAATATTCCTAAATAAATATTTAGACAAGGAGTTATGAACACAGATATGTTTGGGGGAAAGTTATTACTCAGGCTGCTACAGCAGCAACATGGGGACTTAGTTTGAAAACAACAAATCAGTATGATCCCAAAGAAAGGATTATCATTCCACTGCAGGTCTTTAAAATGTAAATTATCACAGCTGAAAGGCAGCAGAACCACAGAGGGAAGTTAGAAAGGATTTTCCTAAATGCAGTGTAATCTGAACATGAAGACAGGGGACAGCATGCATAACTGTGTGTGTAGAAACATTGCAGATGAGATTAGAGAGCACATATGATAAAATCTGAGCAGCAACAATAAACAATAAAATGTTTCTGCAATTTTATTAATTTACTTACTCCGAGCAGGTGGGACAGAGGGGCCTTTAATTTAGCAATTTATTTCAGATAACGAGCAGCAATCTGCTTCCACCTAGTGGCAATCTGGCAGAAGACACAAACATATCCAGCAGCATATGCAAACTAAAGCCATGTAGCTCCCAATAAAGTAAGAACTTCCTGAAAAATGAATAACTTGATCAAAAATGTAATTAAACCCAATAATGTAATAACTTCATAAAAAGGTAATAAAACCCAATAATTTAATAGAAAATGTAATAAAACCCCATAATTTAATAACTTCATAAAAAGTAAGAAAACCCAATAATTTTATAAAAAAATTTAAACAATCCAATAATTGAATAACTTGAACAACAAAATAATGTTATATTAACCAAATAATGTAATAACTTAATAAAAAAGTAATTAAACCCAATAGTTTAATAACTTGTTAAAAAAGTAATTAAACTCAATCATTTAATAACTTGATCAAAAAAGTAATTAAACCCAATAATTGAATAACTGATCAAACATGTAATTAATCCCAATAATGTAATACATTCATGAAAAAGTAATAAAACCCAATAATTTAACAACTTGATCAAAAATGTAATAAAATGTGCTCACTGATATTGTAATAATACTTTTATTGATAATGTAAAATCTTTCAGGTGGGTCATTTTCTTTCAAAACTGATAATATAATAATTTCAATTGTAATAATGTAATGTTATAATGTTATAATGTTTCTTTGGGACATGTAAAGTGTGGCAGTATATAAAATATAAACTGTTCGTGTCGTGTTATTCATGTGAAATGAACCCGCCCGTACCCAGAAGATGATAAATGCAATATACACTGTATACTTATTATTATTGTTATTACTGGCTGTTAGTTCACTTACTTTTATAATGCTGCGTCAGCCTAATTATTTTATTTCTGTCTTTCATCTGCACTGTCCCTTTGCTGTTGCAGAAGAAGGCTAACGTTACACAAAACAGTTGAAAATTGACATTATTGGTAAACATGTTATTACAATATCAGTCAGGACAATCAGGTTAAGTGTAAAGGATGGTTACGAGATTGGTGTGCAATGAAAATGACAAAAGCAGACTTTCTTTGTCGTAACAATGGCTTTTATTTCCCAAAGCAAGGCTGCTTTGAATTTTGAAATTACAAACTGCAGACTCTTGTAAAGCATGTTGTAAAAAATTAAAAAGGGAAATATTAGGCAATGTTTTTACTTGGACAAATAACCACCACAGGGTAGAGGAAACAGTTACAGAGCGTATTAAAACTGTGATATTCACATCATAAAATTATAACTATTTTTCTTTTTCTATCGGCCTCACCCCAAAAAAAGTGGACACCACTACTGCACTGTATACAACGTCAACAGAAAACCTTTCTGCACCTTAAAATGTTTTACAAATGTAAGAAAAAAGAAAAACAACCTGAGCAAGAAACAAAGTAGAAACTGGAGGATGACACTTATTCAAATAAGGAACACGTTGGTAACGGACGTCGAGCGCCTCGAATGATGCAGACGAAACTCTTAATTAGTACAAAAACACAGAAGACTGCAGGACACTTCAAATGTTTAGGCTTCAAGAATGTAAGATGAAGGAACTGGTTAATTTGACTTTAAGGCACTATAACACACTCTCAAGAGCAACGATTAAATAAGAGAGAAGGACGAGTTTGGTGAGCCGAGAAACCTCTCGGGAAATACAGGAAGCAAACTCAAGAAGTGCATAATTATGATGTTAAGCAATTCCTAAACTATTCACGTGTCAAGTTACTACTTACTACAGTAGACGTGTGTATCAGAAAAGCTGCTTGATGACAAGCATTGCCTCTTATTTACAGTTTTCCCTTTTCTTTTCTTTTCTTTTTTTTAAATCAGTGGTACATTGAGGTTGGATAAAGGTTTGTGAAGGGAAGTCCTCATGCAGCAGACGCCGTTTTGTCTTGACGTGCAGGCACAGATGTTCCGTCTGTCCACACTGTACAGTGGCTTTGATTAAACTGCGACCTCTTAATTTTTATTTTTTTACTGTCCGCTGTCCTCTCTGATCCACGCCTCCGCTGACTTCTGCACAAATTCCTCTTCGTTCTTTGCAGAGGTATATTGTGTTGTTGGAGTGTTTAAACTCTGTCGTCTGTGTGAAAGCAGTCAAGACGTGGGAGATAAAAATGTGTTGTACGTAAGAAACCAAAGCAGATGAAGTCATATAGGAGTGTGTTTTTCAGTGGATAATAACAGTAAGTGTGTTTCTGCTCTCACCGGTGGAAGCTGCCGTGTGCTGCCTGGTGCTCTTGATTTGCTGGAAGATGGTGTAGGTGTCATAGGCAAACAGCAGGCCGGCGATCAAACCGAAAACCTGAGAAACAAACAACTCAGGATCAGAATCACGATAATAATCAAATTCACTGGTTACATAAAACACCTGAGTTGAGCCGAGCTACTGCTAACGTTAGCTTGTTTCTCTGGGAACTAAAGGTCCTTCGGGAGGTTTTTACCTCCACAGTTTCTCCTCCTCTCCTCATTCAAAGCAGTAAAAACAGTGAATGAAGCACTTTGAGGTTAAAAAGCAGAGTTTCAGTTAAAATCCTTCATCCGCTTCAAATATAGGAATTAAAAAGCACCAAGATGTAAAAAGTGTCTGGTAAAAATGTGGCTAAATAAAATAAAAATGAAGATAAATAGGTCTAGGGTTAAAAACCGCCATCACACAACCTTTTCCCTTTTTATTTATATTTATATATATATAAAATATATAATATATAATTAAATTATAAATAAAAATATTAAA
>CALSCE010000016.1:6419959-6436192 GCA_943593645.1 Bovichtus variegatus | reverse complement strand
TGTGTGTGTGTGTGTGTGTGTGTGTGTGTGTGTGTGTGTGTGTGTATGTATGTGTGTGTGTGTGTGTGTGTGTGTATCTGAGTTTTGATTATCTCGCAAGCCCTTGGACCGATTTACTTCAATTTTGGTGTGAGTGTTGCTGAAGACCCGAGGGAGTGCAGTGTCGTGCGTGATGTTATTTGGATCAGCGGTTCTGTAGAAAACGGCGAAAACCCATCCATGTCAGCGCAGCCACGTTCGCACTATGGGACGTCTGTAGGTTTTCTTTCACAAAATAGCGCGTCTGTCCGTGCCATTACATTACCGGTGATAGAAATCAGAATGTGTGTGTGTATGTGTGTGTGTGTGTGTGTGTGTGTGTGTGTGTGTGTTAAACATGTTGCACGTTTAACCGTACCGTTACGGTAAAGGTGCACAGAGCGGCCAAAAAGGTGCACCGCCCTTTAAATGAAGACGTCTCTGTGTGTGTCGGCCAGTCTGAACTTCCACGTTTTTCCAATGCCTTCATCAAACCTGGGGCTAAACATTTAATGAGGCTTTGACTGTATTCAGGCCATAAAATGTAAAACATTTTAATGGCAGCTTTTGCGCTCATGATGCGTAGACTGTAGCGTTGCTGGCGTAAACACGTGCATAGACTCACTTCGAGCAGCGGCACGAGCACATCCTGAACGGGCGCTGCACTAGTATGAATAAAATCGAGTTTCATATTAAACTGGGCCGACAGTAACATGTAAGGCGGCCTAAAGTACCATGTATAAACATACCTTTTTATGGCACAAACAATACTAAGACAGTAAAATAATAATACGTAGCCACTAGTTTGCCGTTATGTATAGGTGCCATCAGTGATTTAGGTTAGCTATCTTACGTGTTTGCGCAAGGATTCATGGGTAACAGTTAGACTATCATCAATGTTGTGTAGACTAAATGTTTATTTTTATAAATAGGCCGAATTCTTTTTACTAATCATATGGATTTACATCACTGTAATGTGTATTTTTAGACATATTTTAATATTTGACAAAAAAAAAACGTTGAAAGCATTATCAAACAATAATTTGGCCGCCCCCCCCCCAACAGTAACCCCGCGGACTCCTAGGGGTCACGAACCCCATTTTGAAGACCCAAGCTTTAAATAGCTCTGTGGAGCAGCGGGGACCTACCACAGAGGTGTTGAGGCCGGAGACTTTGGGGTCGTAGACTTCACGGCAGTGATTCTCTGGTTCCTCACAGGCGTTGATGAGAGTGATCACTCTCTCCGGGTCGGTGTCCGTTTTCACGTCCGACAGGCCTTTAGCCCAAGCACAGGAGGACACCAGCCACATGAAGGCAAACACCGCCGACACGACGAAGTCCTGGGGATCAGAAAGAAAAACACCATCACTTTTACCACCAACACCTCCATATTGTTGTGGGACTTCACCTTCTGTGTATAAGCAGGCGCGGGGAGTAACCGTGTCACTGTATTCCATCACAGGAAAACACAATTATCAGCAGGACTATACTTTTAATATGCATTTTAAAATAAAGAACGATAGACTGCCATGCAGTGGACATGTTGTGATGTGCTCCTGTGTGTAGCTTTGTATTGTGTGTCATGCAGTATGTTTTTCCTCGTACCTGCCAAGGGACGACAGATGAGAATCATCTTAAAGCTATGATCTGGTACAGTGCATCAAATATATATATATATATACACATGTATATATCGTGAAAAAAAGACTTTCACTGATAATAATTTGGCTATTATTCTGTATGCAAAGCAGAAAAGGGGAACAACTTCACAGTCCAGTGCCAGTTACCACAAAGCTGGATGATTTGTTTCCGGTTTTGTCAAGATTTATTTATTTATTGCAGAGATGCATGCCAGCGTGAAAAGACGGCTCGTAGGAAATGAGCTCAAAGTTTCTGCTTCACCAAACACAACACAGGACAAACCGGGTTCATTTCATTTCATTTATATGGGTACTGCTGCTGCTCCAAGTTAAAATCAGGAAACACTAATGAGCCAAATAATTTGATGATGACAGCAATTTTAACTTGTTAATTGTGATGTCATTCCTGCTTTACATACAAAATAAAAAGCATATGAATGTCAACATTTCAGCATTTTTTCTTTTCTCTTGTCTTTATTTGCATATTTGCTGTTGCGGTAATCGAAAAGTAATGGGAAGTAATCAAGTTACTTTAATATTGTGATACTTGGATAAAGTTACTGACTACTTTTTTTTTAAATTAGTAATTGTATGGGAAGTGTAAACGGCATAAACTCACAATCTGCGGCCCCTTGCAGTTCTCACGGTACTTCTCCAGGATGAAGCAGTACACGGAGAGGGCTGCCATGGCATAGAGGAAGGAGAAGACACCGATGGTGACGAAGAACTCGGCGGAGGAGGAGTAGTCCCCGACCAGGAACAGACGCTCGGGGTTCCCTCCCTTACAGGTGGGGGCATCAAAGTAAACCTGGTGGAGCCTGAGAACAGCAACAGAGACGGAGAGAGAAATGAGAACGTGCAAGAAGAGTGAAGAGAAGAAAATCCAAATAAATGGTGACACGGTACACATATTTGAAACACCTTGCGTAAATGCATATATTTGATTATATATTACAATGTACATTTTTATATGATTACTGGTATATCATTTACTCTACTTGTAATATTTATATAACTATTTAATTCTTTTTTTTATTATTATTTTAATGAATCCATCAAATTATCTAAACTTCAAAGAGTTTTTACTTTACTGTATTTTTTTTGACATCATGATTATTTAATTAACCTAATTAATCCATCAAATTATTTTTCACTTTTATTATTTTAATATGGTATTGCCTTTTTTCCATTAGTATATCTCTTTGTTGCGGTTTTGTTTTTTCCTTTTCTTTGTTTTTGTAATTGACGCGATGAAATTGTAAATGAGGGTCACCCCTCAAAGATCTCTTGGCTATAAATAAAGATTGAATTAATTAATGAAATCAAAACAAACGCCACTTAGCACAAGGTGCACGGATCACTTTCATCCTCATGTTCTAAAATCGTGTGGCTCTTGAATTAATCAAATCTTTAAAAGCTAATTTTTTTAATTAGATCTTGCTATGACAGATTAAGTGGCATAAGGAATTTATTGCGATATTTGTGATTTGTATTTATAGTTTGTAAGGAGCCTACAGTTGAATCTGTTCCTATATTTCTACTCCTGTGGTGACAGTAAGTTGAGATGAGACGTACCTGAACGGATATTCAAATTCTACTTCTATGCCGAGGTCACTCTCCGACCGGTTTTTACACTCCACTTTCATCTTGAACATGCCGGAGTAGCTGCCGCATGTCGAGAAGGCGAAGATCGCAAAGATCTGCAGGATAAAAAAATGGAAGGAAACAAAGACGCAGTGAAAATTTAACAGACTGTGAAAACAAATTAATAAAAATACACAAAGTGATTATTTTAAATCACACTTTCCTCCATGATCACATACTTATTGAGAAACAGAAATATTTTATTAATCAATGGGGAGATATTGGGATAAATTACAGTTGTTCCCATTCTAGAATAGAAATATATATGTATATATATAAGAGAAATTATAAGAACAATAGAAATAAGAAATAAATATCAAACAATATGTGCATTATACTACAATATATAACAACAATAATTATATACAAATATAATACTACATTATATAATATCTAGGGCAAACAATTTGGAAATAATATCTAATTGTGATTATTTTTGACGGATATTGTTATTACGACATGACTCACAATATGACAATTTTTTGCATCATTATTCAAAATTTTCAATAAAAAATATTTTTTAAATGATCACGGTGTGACTATTTTTTCACATATTTTGCCTTGAACAAATATTGAACCTCGTGCGATTTAGATATTGCACAAGTCCATATTGCGACTTCGATTATATTCCAATTAATTGTGAAGCTCTAATAACAACAGTTTATGCAATAGTAACACTGCACATTGGGATGTTTGATGAAGTGTGCTACAATGCAAGAATAATATGAATAGGAATATTAGTATAAATAAATAAATGCAGTATTTATGCCAGAGTAAACCGGAGTATTGCAAGGTTGAATTATTGCACAGAATTGTATTGAATCTCCAGTTTAGTTCGGATGTAACCAAACATCAAAGAGCTCCAGGGAAAAGAAAACAGGTGACGGCTCCATTTACACGGAGAGCTGCAGACTCACAGCGAACGCACACACAGCGAGCAAATCAATGCGGCGTTATCACCGGGTTACACAGGCCCCTGTTGCCATGGTTACGTGTTTTTTTTATTTATTTTTTCGTATTTTGTGGTGCGACACTGCATTCGTTCAGAGGCTGTTACTTCAGCTCCCACTTGCAGTAACACCACACTGTCAAAATACTATATATATATATATAAATAATAAAAGTCCTGCATTGAAAATGTTCCTTCAGTGAAAGTATGTATGAGTGTAATCATAAATCATAATAATAAAGTATAATCATAAACATGTAGTATTCAAAGTTTAAAAATGTCGCCCTGTGACTGTTCTACTATTACATATTATATCATTACATTATTATTACTCATGCATTAATGTAAAAGCAGGATTTTACTGTTGTAGTTGGTTGAGCTGGAGCTCATTTTGAACTATTAACTATTAATTATTTTCATTAATCTGCTGATTATTTTCTGTTTGTAAAAAGAATTAAATTTTGAAAAAATGCAGACAGAATTATCCAGAGGACAAAGTGACACCTTCACAATGTTTGTTTAGTCCAACATTATTACTAAACATTTTTTAATTATTAACAATATTCAAAGGAAAAGCAAAAATCTCTAAAAACAACAAATGATTATTAAAATATTTGACAATTAATTTACCGTCGATCGATAAATCGTTCCAGCTGTAGTTGAACACTTTCATTTGTTTTGCATAGAAAAATCTTAAATAGTAAAGTAACTAAAGCTGCCATATAAATAAGTAAAAAAGTAGAAAGTGGCATCAGAGGAAAATACTAAAGTAGCCTACAAAAAAATATGTACATAAGTTTAATACTTGAGTATTAAAAAAAGTGTGAAAAAAGTACAAAAGTATTAACATCAAAATATACTTAAAGTACTAAAAGTAAATATGCAGAATAATATATATAATATATATATATATATATTATATTTATATATATATATATATTATATATATATATATATATATATTTATGCATTAATGTGTTCACCACTTTAAGGTTGCAGCTGGTAAATAGAGCGCTAATTTTAATTTAATATATAAATGTAATATATTCATTTACATAATTAAAGAAATGCTGGGTAACTAACTTGAAAAACAATAAAGCTTTATTGATATAATAATATCATCATTTATTGATTGATAATTTTTTTGTATTGTTAATCTGAAAAATGGAAATACTGAGGTGCAGTATTTGAGTAAATATACTTAATTACTTTCCACAACTGACATACACAGCACAAACAGATAGCGTGGAGATAAACTCTCTCTCACACACACATACACACACACACACACAAACACACATACACACACAAACAAACACATACACATAAACACACAAACACACACAGCAGATTAGACACGTTAGACTATTTTTACCACACACTCCCTGTGCTTGCAAAGGCAGATCCGATTGGAGGGAAAATCCAGCTATTAATCTGACTGAGGTGCTCCACCATCTGTCACGGAGTACTCAACTACAAGCTATCCAGTCACAACACACACACCCCACGACATGTATGCACACACACACACACACACACACACACACACACACACACACACACACACACACACACACACACACACACACACACACACACACACACACACACACACACACACACACACACACACACACACACACACACACACACACACACACACACACACACACACACAGAAAGGCACAGCTTGTTGTTCTACCTGCTGCAGGCACACTAAACTATTTACAGTTAATCTTTTAGCTGAAGTGATTCGGAGACTCGTTTGTTGGATTTACACACCGACCGCCTCAAGTGAGCCTCACCGTCATTGCTTTACTCGTCCTCCTATGTTCCTGCAGGTTTTTTTTATTGGTGTTTATTTTACTAACTTTGTCTGTTTGTGTCTGTAGATTTCTCCTAAATTCACCAAAAGTGACATTACATAATGCTTCATTTACATATTTAAACATCACATGTCATAAAACTTGTAATATAAAAAGTAATTGTGTTAATGTGAGTAATGAACTGGGGAAGTTTCATGCTGATATCTATTAGTTACATTTTTGACCCTATTCACCTGTAGTGTGTACAAAATGTATGAATTTTACAATCCATATCTTTAAAGGAGGTTTTCTCTAAAGGAGGTTTTTCTCAGACTCTGAGGCAGAAATCTCCACTTCAGTAGCTCTTACATACACCAAACTTTCCACTTTCATTCCTCTCTATATTCTGAAGCTTTGTACAGAGGAGTGTGTTCACATCTCATTCAGAGCCTCATTTATACAGATTTTTATTACCAACAACATGGAGATCATTGACAGTATTTAGTGATTTGTGGAGTGATACAAAGAGATCCAGAATCCTCTGTGAAAACCTTTGACTCTAATATGTCAACAAAATGAAACAAGAACTTTGAACCTGCTTCATCCAATGCTCACATTTCTCTTCTGGAAATGTATGCACATTAGCACATATTTTATCATATAATGCCTCATTTGCATATTTAAACATAATATTTCACAAAAATGTAAAACAAAAAATTGTTGTCTTAATGTAAGTAATAAACTGGGGACGTTTGATGGTGATATCTATTAGTTACAGTTACACCTGTACGTTTCTAGTGTCTTCCCAACATCTCAAACACCTTGTTGTTGGTGGGAGGCTAATTAACAGGTTTTAATAAGCAATGCAAATGACTGTAAATGTGATGAAAGTCGCAGCATTCGTGTGTGAGAGGAGGGAGAGGAGACCGCTGATAAATAACAGTTTATTATAAATTTCTGTCAAAATTGCCATCTGGAGTTGAAGCTTTTGAGTTAAAATCCACCCTAAAATATGAATAATTTCTATATTATTATTACAATTTTGGAGCAACAGACACTGATCATGCAAATCTTGTAAATATTTGAGCTTTATTACATTTTTCTGCCTGCATTCTCGATGTCACGTTCAGGACAGTCTGCTGATATGGAATGCACAATGTGAGTTGTCTTTTTAAAGTATTACTTTCCCTTTAAAACCGTTTTAAACAGAATAGTAGTTTGTAATGCTGCAGCAGCATCCGCGCAATTAATCAATACCCACAGCATGTGCAGCGTATCATAACTGCAGTGTCGGCACAATCCTTCACACAGTGCGCATTTTATACTAAAATATATCATGCCATCCATGTTGTTCTGATTAGTATAACTGTGTCATGGCACTACAGTGGCTGGTTTTATTTTCCAGAGCTCCCAGTATTTATATCATTCATTATTCCTCTGAGATCATTAGAGGTCAGGAGTTCATGAGAGTGACACCAACAACGTTCACTGGCCCAGCTGTCTTCTTCTGCAGATATATTTGGGAGAAAATGAGGGCTGGATTCTCGAGTTAATCTCAGCAACAAGCCACGCTGCTGCTTCAACTAAAACCAGCGATACAATCATTATGAGTCGAAGGATCTGGATCACACTGACATGAGAAAGCAATTAAAGATGCAACATATTTACACATAGATACATGTACATAAATCCCTTACATGTTTGTTATAGTTTTACTTTTACATGGAAAAGTAGCTTTTGAGAACATTATTACCTTAACACAAAACGAGTGCGAATTCGTAAAAGCTGCGACCACGTATGTGCATGCAGCCATGCTTTCGTGCATTCATGCACAACATCAATGAAAAGGGAAATCTCTGCAAAACGCTCTTCGACACACGCTTCATGAGTTTGGCCCCTGGATTTATTATTAGAACTGGATACTGGACCCAAAGATGGCGCATATTCAATGCAATAAGAATTCCTCGCCTGTAAAAAATAATTCTAGCTTCTGGGTTTACTTCCTTGTGATGCAGCCCACCGTATATGCGCAGTAGTGTTTCTCCCGCTGGCCCCGCCCGCGAGTTCCTGCTCGCCACATAGACTTTACATTGTGGTGACGTCACAGGTTTCCAAAAAATGCTTTTCTCTGCTCGAGGAGAGTTTTACAAATATAAAACCCATGGATCAAAAGCTCATAATAGAAAGAGTCATCAGTGATCATGTTTGCAGTTCAAGGTGTCTTTGTTTTTTATTACTGCAATACCGTGAGTGACCACTGGGGAGAATTGGAAGTAAGGTGGAGCAGCTAGGAGCTAAATGCTAACGTCAGCATGCTAACATTAGCTTAGTTTAGTTTTTTGACCTTTCAGCAGGTTTATAAAGACACAGACGTATTTTATCAGTTCGACCTCTTGGGATGGTCAGTTTGTTCGACATGCACATGCTGATGTTAAGCAGGTATAATATTTACAATGTTAGTTTAGCGTGTTAGCATGCTAACATTTGCTAATTAGTGTCATTAGTTCTGCAGGTATTTGATCATGAACCAAATATGTTGACCCGGTGGTGGTGCTCGATGAAAAGTTATTACAATTCATCCGAAGACGGACATGAATGTGCGAACCAAATTTCACGACAATAAATCAAACAGTTGTTGAGACATTTCAGTCTGAAGCGAACGTGGTGGACCAACAGACGTCACCTTCCCCAAACACCAGCAGTAAGGAATATGAATCCAAACAGGAGGCGCCGTAGCACAATTAGGAGTTGTACTTTAATGGTGTTAGATGAGTGTGAGGAGGAGTGATGGGGGAGGAAGAAGAGAAAAGAAATGGTGGCACGTCGAGTGTTTGGTGCCATGGTAACAGTATTGGCAGCGTCACACAGTGAGGAGGCAGAGGCCCTCCTGGTATGCAGGATGGTTGTCAGCGCTAATGTGCCGAGAAGATGCACAATCTACACACAGTCTGTCTGTCTGTCTGTAAAAACAGATCCACAGATCAATAAAAGAACCAACTGTAGACCTATAGATTTATACTGATATTAATACTTAAAGGTATCTTAAAAACAAGTTGTTGTTATTTTTTTAATCTTATTTTCAATTTTATTCATCAAGTGTGTTTTATTTTTCATCTTATTTTCAATTAATTATTAATTCTATCTCTGCTTTTATGTTAATTCCATTATTTTATTTATCAGCCAACATATTCGCCGATGCGATTTAGCTGCATTAAGCTAATATCGGCCAATTTATCTTTAATTGCTCTAGTCAATGTTCTGTGATGATATTCAATACTTTTCAAAGATTCCCTGGTTCTTATGCGACTAAAATGTTGGATCCATCCCCGTAGGAGGTTTAGCACCTCCTTCATGCCAACATGTTGCCAAAAGCACAAAGGCACAGAAATAAACACAAGCTGTGTGAGGCTCCACCAGAGGCCCTGCGGTAAAAAACACAGAGAGACGGCGAGCGTCTGAACAGCTAAAGCCCCGGAGCTACGGCAAAATCAACAGCTTTTATCACACATTAGAGACCACTACAGCAAAGTGAATCAGGCTCTTACTTCATGTTTCCACAAACAGCCTTTTTATGAGTCAGAGAAGAGAAATGTGTATGCAGAAGGATGAAATCCAACGCAGCAGAGCCATCCTGTAGCGTACTCCGCGGTGGAGCTACACATCGGCTTTATTTGGGAACTCAATGTCTTCCAACATCCATCAAATCTCTGCCCTGTCAGCACTATTCCCCAGAGACAGAGAGGGTGGGGCGGGCACAGCTACATGACTCACACGTGCACGCTGCTTAAATATCACACATTTTCATCATCAAATGTAGACTCTATCTTGTGAACACAATCACACACTGATCTCAGCTGATCCAATCCATTTACTCTCATCCCTCTAATTCAAATATATGAATATGAACACTGCTGACAAAATCTTTAAAAAAAATGTAATTAAAAAAAGCATATCGGCACAGACTGACCGCAACAAAAATCCCCAAAAGGTTTGCTTCTACTATACAAAAGCATCTTTTTCACTGCAGCCTGTTAGAGAGGGAGGCTCCTCTCTCTCCTCCGAAATAAAAACGGTGTTGCTGGTTGTGTATGTCCATATTAATCCAGAAAGAGCAGCAGCTCCTCCCTCGTCTGACGCCAACAGATGATTCATGGGCCCTGGCCTCCTGAGCGAGGCTCCTGATTGGCGGTTGGCTCGCTGTGACCCAGGCAGGCTGTGATGAGGTGCTGGCACACTCACACAGCTCCAGGGAAGGACTACAGAGTCATGCAGTACACTCATGCCTCTCTAGCATATCTGCAGCAGAGCCCTTTACAGTGTGGGACTCTGGCTTTGGCACACTGGTTTCCAATCTGGGTTGTGTTAGGTGTTCTCATATTGAGGAGGATCGGGGTGTAGCTAATAATGATGGGACCCATGTGCAGGACGGGCATCCTCTTCCTCCATTTCCTTCTCATCTACTGTCCCAAAATGCAGTAATAATTACATTGCATGCATGTATTTAATAATAATATACAGGGCTGCAAGTATCGTTTATCTAATCTGCCAATTATTAAGTTGATTTATCTACTTATCGATTTGTCTATAAAATGCATAGACTGTATTAGGAAGTGGACGTCGTCACCGGGATGTTTTTGAAGCCTTGAGTTTGGCATTCTGGCCTTTTCATGAAGTGAAAACACACACTGTGAAAGGGTTAAAGGTGTGAGACGAAAACACGGACAACACCCAGACCAGTAGTGACCCGTCAATCACAAGGGAGCCCCCGCTGGCCATTAGAAAAACTGAAGGTTTCGGGCACTTTTCAGACCTGGAGGTTGCAGCGTGATGACAAAAAGCCCAAGGTGACCTCCTCATATTGCTTGTTTTGTTAGCGCATCAGTTCTAGAGCCAAAAATATTCAGTTACTATCATATATGGCAGCGAAAACCACAAAAAAATTGGGTATTTTTGTTGGGAAAAGATGACTAAAATGATGAATCAATCATCCGAATAGCTGCAGCTCCAGAAAAGATGTTGCTCACTATGTTGATCATGCAAACTGGCTGCAGTAACCAGAACCAGTTCATAACACCACATTTGGGTTTAACATGGGAAAAGAAAGGACAGATTTTCAGAGGCCCCTTAGCCGCGGGGCCTGCATGGGTAATTAGTAGCACTATTCCCACCACTGTGGTGCCGCAGCTGTATCTGCAACAGAGAGGCACCAGTGTGAACCCTGCAGCCTCTTCACTGTGAGCAGGCTCAGTTATGGGAGGATATGTGTGACTGTGGGAACATATCTTTAATGTGTGACCTTTACAAATGTCTATAAATTCTCTTGTGAGATCAACATGACTGGAACTACCAATTATTGGTATTATGCATTAATAGTTCAGTCGATGGATCCTTTGGGCTACGATATGTCAGAGTAGTGTAAAGCCCAAGTCAATGGCATTATGTCGGTTGTTTTGTGCGACAAACAGACCAAAACAACAAAGATAAAGAGCTTAGGATGGGATAAGACAAAGAAAAGCAGTAAATCCTCACATGGGAGAAGCTGGACACAGTGTTTGGCATTTTTTGGGCTTGAAAAATGACAATTTATTGATTACTAAAATAGTTAGTAATTAATTGATCAATGCAACCAAACCCAAACAGATCACGCCCTCCGCTTGTTTATTTTTTTATTTATTTTCTTGCTTTTTAAAAAAAATGTCTTCTTCCCTCACTGTCCCGTGTGACCTTTTATGTTTTGTAAATCAATAACATCTGTTGTTGCCTTTGTGTTTGTTAGTATGTCCCAATTGTCTACATGTGTATGCACGAAAATAAAGGATAAAATATAAAAAAGTTGATTGATTGATTGATTGATTGATTGATCAGCTAATTATTTTTGAATTGTAGTACAATGTCTTAAGTGCACCCTGTTTAATAATAAATACACAAATGAAATAGTTCAGTAAATCTCTTTGAGCTGTTCTCTTCACACATAAACTAGTGCACGAATAGTTTTCTAGCTCCATCATCTGATGGAGGAGGCAACGAGCTGCTGTAGCATGCAGAGGTCACGTCCTCCGAGAAGGATTTGACAATTTGTCATTATACTCCTGAGCAGCCCGACATCGTGGTACTACAGAAGTGACGTAACACTTCCTGCTGGTGTCTCCTCTCAGATCACATGATCAGGATACGAGACGTTCCTCAATAACCAAAATCATTATCTGAATACGTTTAGACGGCACTTATTACACGTTTGGGGGAGTTACTGTAATGTAACTAGAGAAGAGTAAAATATTTGTTTAACCCTTGTGAGAGAAGGTTAAACTGAGAGCCTTTTTTTTTTTTTTTTTTTTTTTATAAGCGTGTAGAGTCACATCCATTATTAAGCCCAACGCATGACCTCTGTGTGTCAAAAGAATTGATGCGATAAAAAAGTGAAATAGGGAACTTACCCATTGTAGAATTTTGATAAATCCCAGCGGTTGTTTGAGTATAGTGAACTGCCCTTGGGCCACCAGCTGCCAAAACAAACAAAAAAAAAACACATCAATTAGTTGAGTTTTATTTGTACATTTTCACTGACTGTGTGAAATCCTCCTCTGTCAGCAGAGCAGGCATGTGATGATATGATGATGCTGATTAAAAACATGAACCTAATTACCTCCAGTCTCATAAAGCCCACAGGCCACCTGCAGGTGTTTGTTATACGGCAAATATCTGACTCAACGGGCACAGCTGGCATCTTTGTGAAGCTGCACAACTACACTCAGTGGAGGGAATAAAATCCAAAAATTTAGGGGGCAACTTTTGCCATTGCTGTCTAAAAAAAATGGGGCATTTACAAAATGTGGGGGTGCACAAAAAAATATTTATTAGTACATAAAGTGCATACAATTAAATGAATTGAAAAAGGCTTAATGTAGGATTTGTACAATTGTAAAAACTAAAAATGTTTTGTATTTTCGGATTTTAGGGGCATTGTGAGGCCTTTGCCCCCCTTAATGTCTGACACTGACTACAATACAGTCATTTTAATATTGGCTTGAGTGTGTGCGTGTGAGCCCCTGCCAGCATTACCATTACACTAAAGCTGATTAACCGACTGTTTTCTCTCGTTGAACACTTCACAGCAGCATTATTCTTTAAAAAAATTTAAATAAAAATAAATAATTTGTGTGCAGATCTCAAAAAAATCTGTTGTAATTGACGACAAAGAGGAGGAAGCATTTGTGCGCAGGTGAATGCGACACCGCCAAGAAGAAGAAGAAGAAGAAGAAGAAGAAGAAGAAGAAGAAGAAGAAGGCGGTGTGTCCCTGTGTGCATCAATAAATGGCCGCACTGGAAATAAGCAGCAGCAGAGATGGTTTCTCTCTCTCGCTGCTACTTTCAGCCTCCATATTAAACAGATGACGCACGAGGACAAACAGCATGTCTGCTTCCTGCTCATCTCTCGCTGAAGCCTTGCTGGCTTTGTCACGAGCCTCTCTGCCCTGAGAGATGAGCCGCTCGTGGACACAGAGATGCAGGAGACCGTGCTCCTCTTATGTCGCGCGGCCTACTGCGGCTACCCGAGCGCACACACACACACACACACACACACACGCATGCACGCACATGCACACACACACACACACACACACACACAAGGGCCTGCCATAGAAATTAATCATGTTTGTTATCTTAGCAACAGCAGGCTTATTGAGATGTGAGCAGCCTGAATCAATTAGCCGAAGGAATCCCTGGAGATAATCGAGGCTACATCCTCCACCTTGCTTTTGCTAAATGTCATTGCTGCAGAAATGTCTGGACATCCTACACATTTTTTTTTTTTTTTTTTTTTTTTTTGGTACTGTCAGCGGGCCGCTCCATCATAGCGATCGTCTGCAGCATCAGTGGAAAAATGTCCAATTACATGTCGCTCTGTCGCGCCTTTACAGCGCTGCAAAGCTCTACATAAATGCATAAATCACAATTTCGACTCCAAGGTAATCGAAAGCACTGCGTTAAAACCGTAAAGGTCGGCGCATCTGTGGCACAAAAAAAACATCCTAATTTGAGCGCACGACAAATAAAAAAATAATAAGAAGAATCAGCATCATCTACCGAACAAAACAATAATGAAATGTATGAATTCTCTCCGCAATGCCTTACCTGGTTTACAACATCCATCTTGGCCGCTTACTCGCTGATAAGAGGATCAGAGGGGCGGAGGGAGGGGAGAGTCTCATCCGGAACAGCCCAGGGGAGGGGGGAGGAAGACGCCTAGGAGGAAGAGCAGACTGCGTCACGAGCTGGGCGAGGACGTGTGAAGCGTCGTGACGTCAGATAAACCAATGGACGTGGAGTAAAGACGAGCCAATAACAGCGCTGCTTTATTCTAAGGGCAGCTCGAGGTTGCCCCGAGGGTTATTAATGCAGAGAGGAGCGCGTGGAGAGTGTTCACGCTTTAGTAGACAGAAGGAGGGATGTAAAGGGGAAATAAAAGAAAGGTCGGGGAAGGTTTGTGAACTGCTGCTGGTCATTAGCAGTCAGCGCCACACCATCAAAATGTCAAGGGATTGTATTTTTAGAAGAATATGTTTTCCCTTCTTGTAGGTTTATTCTGCACATAACAAGTTAGGATGTTTTTTTTTACATTCGTACAAACACTGTAAAGATAAAGGATGAATCATTAAGCAACAGACACATATGGGTTATTATTTTTGCATGATTTTTTTTCATCTTAAAAGTGGAAGTGAAACCCAGATGTTGTCCATCTGCCGCTCCATTAATGGCTGATTATATAATTCACTCTTTTGTATTTCTGCTGCGGTTTTCCACCTCCATCAGAGCACTGCTGTGAGGAAAAACCTTTCAGCTAAAGTACGCCGTTTGCTATTACTGCACAAGAATAATAACTGAAAAATAAACCATTTTGAGAAAACATAATGCTTTATTTAAAGTCACAAAAATCTCAAGCTTTGTTATGAGTTTTTATGTTGCATATTAGAGGATATTCAATATTCAGTATATTCAAATATTTCTCTAAAATAGCGAATGCTGTTGGGCACCCGCAAAGTATGAACCTTTTATTGATCTAATTGTTTAATATTTTTCTAATTTTACAGTATAAAGTTGCAATAATTCAAGTACAGTACAAAATGAGAATACAATGCAAAAAAAAAAGAAAGTCCAGTTTTATGTCACATGCAGCAGTGCAACACTGCAGTCATAGTGTTCATGAGTCCTGCCACATGCGCTCTGAAAGTCAGCGTGTGTGTTTGTGTGTCTGTGTGTGTGTGTTTTGGCATTTACAAATAAAAGTATATCTTACCAACACAACCTTTTACCTCGAGACAAACAAAGTGTCCCACTTGTTTCACGTCATTCACACTTTTGTCTCCACAGCAGGTTTAAATAACACACTTCTTCCCCACACAAACTTCACACTTCACTTCCTCACACAGTTATTTCAGTTTTTGCCGATCTCAGTAAGAAATCACGCAGTTCATTTCATCGGCCAGCTCATCCTCGAAGCGAGAAATGGACTGACTGGCTCCGCGAGCTATGAGGTCGGCAGCCGCGCTCTCCATGTCGTCCAGGCTCAGGTGACAGGCTTCGGCGATCTCCCGCTTGGCAAAGCTCACAAACTTCGGGTCCCTGGCGTAGACGCCGAGACCCTCGGAGATCAGGATCTGACGGGAGCAGGAGAGAGAAAACAATGATGTCAGACGGGGATTATGTTTCTGTTCTCTGTGACACGCACACATTAACATGCACGTCTATCTGATTATCATTATGTCCAATGCACAGAGACGTTTATCAGCTCAAAGAGTCACTCAGACAAATTAAAAAGCAAAATGTACCAACTTTATTTATCATAATGTACACAGGGCAGTGACAGAGAGTTGACTTTTCCACTTTTTATTTATATATATATTCGTATTTCTATATATATATATTTCTATTTATATATTTTTAAAATAATAGTTTTTACAATATATTTTTTTAAATAATATTTTTATATGTGTCGATGTTCACACTATTACACACCAAAGCAAATTCCTTGTACGTGAAAACCTACTTGCCAATAAACCAAATTCTGATTCTGATTTCCAGCACACTGAGGACAATGAGAAAGTATTAAACATTACTAAGAATTTGTCTCCGATATATCCATCCATCCATCCATCTTCAACCGCTTATCCGGGGTCGG